>CAUYRH010047499.1:0-24506 GCA_963574655.1 Perodicticus potto
TATCCAGGGTGACAGCTTGAGGCTCTGTCTCAAAAAAAAAAAAAAAAAGAAAGAAAGAAAAAGAGTTTACTCATAACTGTTTTTTGTTGCTTTTTAATTTTTATTTATTTATTTATTTGTGGTAGAAAACACGTAACATCAAAATTGCCATCATACCCATTTCTGGGTGTTCACAGATTTCTTTTTGTACCCCTGGGGTGTAAGAGCCCATCGCAGAGGTCCTCTTATGAACCCAGAGCAGCAGATTGAAGCAAACGCTTCTCTTTGAAGATAGCCCCATGCAGACCAGGGCTGGAAGGAGTACAGAGGCCCAGCACCCATGCCGACCGCCCCGGAGAAGCTCGGGCAGGCGACAGCCTAGGGTATAATGGCATTGATTGGAGAGACTGCTCTGCCGCCCGCGGGTGCCTCTTTTTGTAACCATTGCCCAAAACAGAGCTGTACTTGCTAATCCCCTCGAGCCAAGTCATCATCTTTTTGCCTGCTCTGTGTGAAACCTTCAGAACCGCAAGGCCCTTTTGTGAGGTTTCTGAATGACTGGTGCTGTGGGATGTGACTGTGCAGGGCGTTGATACACGCTGTTTTTTAAGGGAAAATGACTTGTGTTAGACCACATTCCTTTTTCCTTTTGAATTGCTCTCAGAGAATTGGCCAGATACTTACCTACAATTGGTCTTCATCACACGAGATTTGGAGCCTTGAAGCAGAACCATTTGCAGCATGGATGGTGTCATCCACGCTGGTCACAGAGAGCCCCTCTGCCTCTTCCTCGGCCAGACTTGGCCCAGAAGTGGTCTCGGGGCTGGGAGTGCATGCAGTGTTGGCTGTCCTCCACCAGAAACTCTGTGTGCTTGCCACATAAAGCTGCCTTGTTATGGGACAGCAGGGTGGGTGCATTGTGACCACGCAGCAGGGAAGAACTCCCCAGCCATGCCTCTGTTTGTTACTTCTTCAAGTGGGGTCCGGCCAGGCAGTGCTAGGACACGGTTTCTCTGGAAAAAGTAAAAAGTAAAATTAACGTTCTGTGTGGCATTTGATGAAGATTAAATGGTCATGACCAAAGATGAGTATTTCATAATTCTGGGTGAAGCACACCAAGTTGTTTATTTTTAGCGATTTCAGAGGGAATTCAGGAAAGGAACCCTGATTTGATTTTGCTAATTTGTCCACGTGTCTGATCACAGGAGCGCCCCTGGTGGCCTTCAGAGGAGGTACATCAGTTGTGTGACCTCGGCCTGTAGTCTAGTAAGGGCCATTTTATTGTCATGCTTATTAGTCACCATGTTAACTTTTTTATTTAAATAATTTTGTTTCATCCTTTGGTAGATGATTTTTTAAAGGCAAAAAGCAGAAAGGTGTTTTAAAATCTGTCTTCTGATATCCGTTTCACAAGATGGAAACTGAGGTCTTTATAAATTGCAATCCTAAACTAAATGGATATAGTGGGGAGCCCACGATAGAAATCCATAAAATAATACAAAAGAAAAAAAACCATGAACACTTTCACAAAATATAGTTGGAAAAGAAAAGTGAATTTTTAAACTAGATGAATGACATGGTAACTCAGCATAGTCATTGGAAGCAAGACATCCATCATACTTAATAGTATATGCTGTAGCATCTGAACTTTTCTACTTAGGGATTTAATCCTTCTTAAAAGGCAGTAGAGATTTGCATAGTACAAGTTCTTTATACATAAAAAATTTTGTTCAATTAGAAAGCCTGGTTTTAAAGAGAGGTTTTTTTTTTTCTTTTTTGTAGCAAGAGGTTTAACATATTCAAATGTGAACATTGAGACAGAAATCCACGGGACATCTTTTCTCTGGGCTAGAAACAACTACTCTGTTAGTGGTGGTGTTCCTGTCTGTTCTCATGGGCAAAGCCAATGGAGTGATGGGGAGATCTGAAGATTTGTTTAATGAAAATTTTAGCACTGTTTGAAATCCCATTCTGGTACTGGATTTTCTTAACAAGTTCTCCGAAGCCTTTAAAAAAGACTGTTAACTTAGTATGTGAGTCTTTGGCAGAACAGTCTTGATTTTTATTTCTTATGGTCTGTCAAGTACACAGATGTTTCCAATAGTTTTTGATTACTCTGTAAGGGACTAAAAAAAAAAATCAGTGCCAGAAATAAAGTCCAGCTTAATTCTTCTTCCTGGGCAGCCCCTCTCTCCCCTTCCCACCCTTCCCCCACCTGCAGAATGCAGCCGTGGCTTTGAGGAGTCTGGAAAACTAATAAGATCTGCAGATGAGGAGGCAGGGGTGGGGGAGACAGTGTAGTTCCCAGGGTCCAGGAGTGGGGGCCACTGGAAGAGTGTCAGGGAGACCCGGGGGATCCTGAGGGGGGACCTTCTCACAGTGCAGGAGCCAGATAAAGAAGCGGGCAACTGGCACCCTGGGAGAGCCGGGACAGGCTAGGCCCTGGGGGCCGCAGGGAGCTGGACCCTGCCAGGCTTGTCGACTGGCCCCATTCCCCACCTCCCCAAACAGGAAGCATCCCCTTTTTTGTTACATGGTTTAACCACTTCCCAACCCCCAGTGCAGTTCTAGGATGAAAGCTCTTTTCCAGGCTGGGCCTCTACCTTCACCTTTATGTTAGCATCTTTGTTCACAGAGACATGTGAAATTTAGCATGGTTCCTCTGCAGAGAAGTTTGTAAAATTTAAGAGGGTATTAAACATTTATGAAAATTTTCATTGTGTCCTGGCAAAGATAATTCGCTTTGTCGTTGAGTTTTGCCTTTGTCTAGTAGACATGTGTTTCTTACATGTTTAAATACTTCTCTCCTAAAAAATGGGCTCTGAGGACAGGAGGGCAGTCAGCAACACAGACAGTCCTCAGCACAGACGGCCCCAGAACGTGGCCTGGAGTGGGAGCCATTGGAGGGTGTGAGTGAACTGATGCCCAGAGCACTCTTCGGAAGGAGGCTGTGTCCCCTGTGAGGCTGGCCCGTTCCTTCCTTTCGTCCCAGTACTCCTGCAGCACCACAGCCCCACGTACTGCTGCAGCCCTGCGTGAACTGCTGTCCCCTGTGAGGCTGGCCCGTTCCTTCTTTTCGTCCCAGTACTCCTGCAGCACCACAGCCCCACGTACTGCTGCAGCCCCGCGTGAACTGCTGCGGCCCCACAGCCCCATGTACTGCTGCAGCCCCGCGTGCACTGCTGCGGCCCCACAGCCCCACGTGCTGCTGCAGCCCACATGCACTGCTGCCTGTGGCTTACTGTGTCAGTCAGTGCTCTGGGGCTGGCAGTGGGAAGCCGGCATGTTGCAGATGGACACAGGCAGTGTGAGCTGCTGCAGTTACAGAGGAAAAGCCCCAGCTTTTCATGTCAGTTTTTCAGATACAATTGCCCTCGTTTTTAGAGCAAACATTTTATCTTTTTCACTTTAGCAACTGGTCATATACTTACTGGATGCAAAGCCCTGTGCCAGGCAGAAGCTGTGTGCCAGCCATTGTCAGCACCAAGGGGCCCTGTGGTGACCATGACTTGGCCCTCGCCATCCAGGCATAGAAAGTTCACAGAAGAGTGAGGCAAACCTGCTTTCCGGGGGTGAGGGGAGGCACACACATAACTGAAGACGTGGTTCCCTGTACCATGAGCCATGCCCTAAGTCACTGCATGTAGGGACAGGGAAATAGGCCAACCGCCTAGCATGGTCCTGCCATTGGGTCCTTGAGAAGGTGTAGTAGGGGACAGTGGAGGAACAGGAGAGACAGGAAGGTGGTCACGAGATTCTTGTGTAGGGAAGATGTCATTGAGCACATGAGCCCTGTCCCCCAGGAGCTCACAGCCAGGACTCAGGCCACACACAGCAAACAGAAACATAGGGCCATGCGCTTGTCACTGGAGCCTGCGGAGGGGCTTCTGTGGGCCTGAGTTAGTGGATTTCAATAGGCAGAAGTGCAGGTGCTCATCATAAGAGAAGAGAGGAGAAGGGGTCTGGGGTGGAAGGGACAGTGCAAGGAAACATGGGCAGGCCCGGAAATACGCAGCATGTGGGAAGTGATCCCATGTCTGCAGAGCCCATGGCTCAGCTCCCGTGTTGACTCGGGGAGTGGAGTCTCAGGGCCGAGGGGGCCGGGTGGTGAGAGGAGCCCCTGCCTGACTCTGAGGGAGACAGGTGTGCGTCGCTCCGTGTTTCTGGGACAGGGGCCCATTGCCTTTTCATTCCCCATCTTGTGGTTGCTTCTTTCCTGATCCACGTCGTCCATAAAGAGACCACATACTGCAGAGCAGGGAACGTTCAAACACCAGGAAATCTGCAACAGATCGTCACCTCATTTTATCACCGTGCTTCACGGTGATTCCCCAAATAGCCTTCAAGCAGTTTTTATAGTTTTTATAGTTTGCTATAATTAAGAAAAGGAGTATATGGCACTTTTTGAAGATGGAGATGGAGATGGAATGTCTCAGGTACAAAACTTTGAAAAGTCTTGTGTAGTCCTGACAGTGAAACCCTTAGAAATCATAATCTTGTATGAGCCGTAACTGTCCGTGTGAGTCCCCAGGGGGAGTAAAGGACACACGGCCTTGGGCTCTCCCTTTGGTAGCAGGTGAGATGCTTGCCTGCCTGTGAGATGGACGGTGGCCTTCCTAGCTGAGGTCACAGCTCCATCTTGGGGGTCTGGGACTCATCCCGCTGACCAGTCCTCTCTTCCTCTGTCCCTCCCAGCTCTCGGGTGGCTGTGAGCTGACCGTGGTGATCCATGACTTCACGGCCTGCAACAGCAATGAGCTGACCATCCGCCGAGGCCAGACCGTGGAGGTGCTGGAGCGGCCGCACGACAAGCCGGACTGGTGTCTGGTGCGGACCACCGACCGCTCCCCCGCGGCGGAAGGCCTGGTCCCCTGCGGCTCCCTGTGCATCGCCCACTCCAGAAGCAGCATGGAGATGGAGGGCATCTTCAACCACAAAGGTAGGGGCGCAGGCCTGGGGGGCAGACACCCGCTGGAAGAGGGCCTTTTGTCTGCGCAACTTTGCTGCCTTATGTACGCAGACTTGTGTATGCAACTTTGCTTCATGTGTACGACCCTTCCTGTCAGCTGTGCCCTCGGCACTTTGTCACTGTGTCTCGGGGCATTTCTGGTCCATCAGCAGCTGTGGTGCAAGAGAGAATGGCGCCTGTGACTCAGGAGTAACGATTTCCTCACTTCCCAGGGTGGTGTGCTAAGGCATGGCGGCAGTTTAGAGAAGAGGAAAAGGGATGTCCTCTGGAGGCCAGAGTCTTTCACAAACAGAGAAGAAAGGGAAGGTTCTGTCCTCCCCGTGCAGTGCTGGAAACAAGGAGGGAGGCCTGACCACATTCAGCATCTCCTCAGTCAGGATTTCTTATGGAGTCTTTCTATTGTTAGTGGCAAATTCTAGAAAATCATAGGAGCTTAACCATCCCATTTTTCTAGTTATAGAAATAAAGATGTCTAAGGACACCGCAAACTTTATAAGCTACCAGCACAGAGGGGGCATTGCTCCAGGCCCAAGAGCAGGTGGGGCTGAGTCAGGCGGGGCCCAGTGCCAGGATCGGAGCGTGGCCTTTGAAAGCAGTGCTTTGAGACGGAAATAAACAGAAGGGCCTTCCAAAAGCACAGCATTTGGCCTTCTTAGGCCACTCCTTTAGCTAAGGGTACCTGGGGCTGGGCTGCATTGGTGTGTGTATCTGGATTGATCAGTAATAGCAACGAGTCTTTATCCTAAATGTCCACCCTGGTGGCCACTAAACAAATGTACCTGTTGAAGCCTTGAAGCATGACTACTTTGGGTTGAGATGTTCTGCAGGCGCCAGTACACTCTGGAATTTTAGAGTGAAAAAAGAATATGTATTTTACTGTCATTACGTGTTGAAATGATAATATATTTCATAGTTATAGAGTTAAGTAAAACGTATTCTTAAAATTAATTTACCAATTCTTTTTGCTTTTTAAAGTGTGACTATGATGCTGGTGTAGTCTTTCATGTTAATGAAAAGCTAATTTGAGACTCTTAAGTCCATTTAAGAAACATGGATCTGCAGCTTCTAGAAAAGCACAGAACATGTAGAGGCAATGGGCTTTGATGGACAGACCCTGTGACAATCTTAATTTTTCTGCAGCATTGGCAAATAGCCAATTCTTTCAGCTTTAGGGGTATGCAGCTTGTTTTTCTTTCCAGAGAGAGCTTCACTGTACTCTGCAGTATTCAGTTTCTCTTAATTTGGGGACATTCTGGTTGCTCCTCCCTTGATCATTAATGTCTTGTCACCTCCAGAGGCTGTCTGCTGGCTATGGGGTTAGTCCTTCCCTCAAGCTAAGTGAAGCTACACAGGGCACCGTGCTGTTAACTCTCCTCATTAATTACAGGCCCAGCCATGCTCCCATTCCCTTGGGGCCTAGACATGAACTTGTTATTTGCTCAGTAAGAAACAAAAGGATGAGGCTATGGTTTCTCCAGAAATTCCAAGAGAAAAGCAGAGCATTTTCAGATTTTGGTCAAAAGCCAAGGTGTCTCTTTCCCTTCTGGTGGAGCTGTCACTGTGTACAGGGCAGCACTGGGCTTCCCTGACACAGCTCTTGAGTTCAGATAGAGATTTGGGCAGGGCAGCGGTTAGCCCATTGCCAGAGGGTTTTGAAAATTACCTCATGTATTTTAGTCCTTGAATTTGAATTGAAAATAAAGGACAACTTTTTTGTTCAAGTTAATCTGTTCTCCAGAGGAGCTCTAGTAAACTTAACCATGCCGCAAAATAATGGTTGTTCTGAAAGATCTCTTTTTGCACACGCCTTCCCCACGGCGTGTGCCTTACTTCCCAGCGTTCCCAATTGCAGGCTAGCCCCGGGAAAGAAGTGGGAGTTCCTAACACTTGATGTTGTCCTGGAAACTTCTGGTGGAGGTTGGGTCTTTCCTTGGTGCTAAGTTTTATTATATTTCATCTTTCTCTCTGATGGTCTACACCTGGAAAGTCACTCCCTGCCCTTTGCAAACTTTCTGAAGCTTTGCCTTTACAGGAGGACGTGGCTGGCTGCAGCAAGCAGTCCTGCCATGAACCCAGGGCAGCCAGTGGAGAGAGGCTCGGAGTCAGAATTGGCTTTCCTTTCCTTCTCATTTTTTTCGCTTCTCTTATTTTTTTTGTCCTTGTCTTGCAAGAAAGCTCTTAAGATGATCTGTTCCCTTACGTTGTTAGAACCAGGTCAGCCAGCAATAAGCTGCAGCTTGGGGAAGGGACAGTCCACCTTTGGGCTTTTGACAAGGCTCTGACAAAGTCCTATTCAGGTCTGGGAAATCACGTAGCTTGACCAGAGTGTCCGTCTAGGAGACCCAAGGCCTTCGTCTACACATTGGGGCAGCAGGGGGAGTGGATTTGGGGAGTAGAGTCCTAAGAAAGACACGGAGACTGGGGGCTGGAGGGGCAGAGGCCTGGGCTGCCTTTGGGAGCAGCCCTACCTCCCCCAACCCCTCCTGCTCTGTGTGTGGTGTGGAAGGGGCCTGCCTCTAGGACTGATCACAGATCTGTGTATGCAGGGCTATCAGAGCCTGCTGTCCCCCACATCCGCCCCTCTAGCATCCCATTTTGAGCCTCCCCCCCAAGTCATTGTAAGAACCCTTCTGGGCTTCAAGGACAGGACAGTGAGTGGGTTAAATGCGGGCCCTTGGTGTGCACCACCATTCTGGCTGAGTCAGGTGAGCAGTAGTCCCTCTGTAGGCTGTAGAACCCTTGGATATTACAGAGTTGTCCTTCCATCTTAATCTCCTGTCACTTGTCCACCCAGGTTTCTTAAGTGTCTCTGCATCATACTGCTCTGATCTTGCAGACAGGAGCAAGGAGCACATTCCCTAAACTCTAGTTTCCAAATTTTTTCAGCCTTTTTGACTCAGTAATTTTTCCATTATTGTGTGATCCAACAACTTAAATTTCCATAAATTTTAAATACAAAAAACTCACCTGTTAAAGTCAAGTTTCTGTTTTTTTACTTGTGTATGATGAGTTATATTAATGATTGCAGGGAGGGTAAAGACACAGATTGGCCAACAATGGCCTAGTGCTCTGTGTGAGCCGTGGTGGCTTTGTGGTGGCTTTGAAGTTTAGCTAGACTTGGAAGTCAAAAGAATGAGAATGCTTGGAATTCCTGAGGCCCAGGTTTCTTTCTTCTAGCTATATATTCTTCAGGTGATTTGAGGAGAGAATAAAAATGCAAGTTACTTGAAATGAACGAGAAATTTAATTAACACAATTTGTTTTTCAAGGAGATAATTTTGAGTGTGAAAGCAGACTTCCCTGTGAACCTTGTTCCATTGAAGAATGCTTTCTGTTTTGTAGAGAAAGCTTGTTTTTGAAGACTGCTGTTGAGGCATCCTTCATAGACAGACAGCCATGGTGTTTGAGGCTCTCTGGGCTGCTCTGGCTGACAGTCTCCCTTTCTCAGGCGACTTAGTCACACATCAGGCAGACACCAGACATACTGAGACAGTAGGGATTCTGTAAGTCATTGTGCTCTACCAGCCTTGCTAGTGCTTGTGCTGGGGCCGTCTACCTTCGTCCCCGCATCTGTGGGGTCAGAACCTGGGCACAGAGACTGCCTCTGTGCCCTGCGGGTCTCGTTGCCCTTACTTTCTTGCTGGGGTAGGTGGCGTTGACTTACTATTAAAATAGGTGTCACATCATCACTTTAATCTTTAGGTAAATCCAAGTGATTTTTTTTCCCCTCCCACTGGCTCAACTTGTAAAACTTGTCACCTTTGTCTATTTTTTCACTTAAGTCTTGGTCAGAGAGTAACAGAAATATTAGAAATATTTATAGTTATGTTGAGGCCAGTTCACAACGTGAATTACACTGCCCTCATCCAAGATGTTCATTTTTTCCCTTTCTTCCCAACCAGCCCTACAGGATGATGCATGAGGGTTTAGCTTGGGCAAAGCATGCTCAGAGCAGGGCGAGGGGCACTTGAGGGGTGCAGCAACCAGAGTGAGTGGTGATCAGAATGGAAAAAAGAAAAAAATAGAACTGCCTCTGTCACTAATCCAGGCAAACAGGCATCACTTACCTTCATCTCTGAAGCGCAGAGGTCAGAGCATGAACCTCTTTGATCTTCTTTGAGGATGAGCCTGGGATTATCCTCTCTCTTGGGGTGGGGGGTGGGAGGTATGCTTACCTCATGTTCACTGCTTGTGGCATCTGGAAAACAGCCACAAGGCCTGTGTCCCACGCTGCTTCCACCTCAGGGAGTGGTGCATTTGAATGAGCTGACTCTGGAAGGCCCCTCTCGGCCCCACAGAACTGTTTTTCACTAACACAGATCTTTATGAGAAGACTTCTCAGTATTAAGAGCGACATTCAAAGGTGTGTTCTTCCTGTCAAGAGGTCCGAGTTACGGCAGACGTGATGGTCTCACGTCCTTGCCAGCTCTGACATTCTACATTCACATTTCTTGGAGGGCCTTTCTAAATAAAGGCCAATTCGAAACCTTCCCTTACGCCAGTCCATAATGTGGTGATGGGTGGTCTTTCCGCTAGTGCTGTGAATGTCTAGAAGAAAATACCTCCTTAATAAAAATTCCCCTTTACAACTCCAAAGTTGCATAATTATTAACTTCTTTCTCCTTTGGATTGTGTTTAGTTGAATACCTCTGTTTTACTTCCAAGGAGTTAAAAGCAAGAGTTATTTGCAATAAGTAAGAAAATCAGGGATAAAAAAAACCCACAAGAAATAAGCCCTCTTACTTGCTGGTAACTCAAGCCTCTAACCCCAAGGGCTCCAGCTGAGCCTGCTGCATTTTACTGTGGCGAGATGTGTCCCAGAAACCAGCGCCCTGGCTTTTCTTTCTCAGTCCCAGCCAGACTGGCCATGGTCATCACAGAGAAGACATAGGGATTGTTTTTCATAAATGTAATGAGACGTGATTGTCATTAATAAAATGGGGCATTTTCTTTAATCCAGGTTAAACATTAGAAAGAGCCATATTTTTACTGGACGCTCCCTGGAACCTAGGTTTTTCTCTTCCCTCTCTACCAAGTGTGCCTTACTTCCCAGTGTTCCCAATTGTAGGCTAGGCCCGGGGAAAGGAGTGGGAGTTCATAACACTTGACTCATCCATCTGAATGTTGACTTCTCCACCTAGCTGTCTTACCAAATTTTTCAAATCTAAAGTATCCACATTCTCTCTCCTGCTGTCTCCCTACCTGTTCACCAGAAACATGGCCAGCACTCTGGAGACTTTCTTTGCCACCCACCAGATCTGTGTAAACTCTGCTGCACTACACATGGCATAAAGTTTATCACCGTAACCATTTCTAAGTGCGCAGGTCCGTAGCATTAAGTACCCTCATGTTCCTGCATAAGGCCAGCTTTACCAGCCACCTGTAGAACTCTTTTCACCTTTATAAAACTGAAAATCGGTACCTATTTATCAGAACTCCCCACTCTGTCTTCCCAGCCCGTGGCAGCCACACTTCTACCTTCTTTGCTGTGAGTTTGACCATTGTGGGAACCTCATGTGGGTGTTGGAATCTGACCTCCATTGTGATATGGTATCAAGAGGAGGGGGTGCTGGGAGGTAGTTAGAGATCAGTGTCCTTCTCAGAGAAGCCCGAGGGAGCCCTTTCGTCCTGCTGACACACGAGGACACCGAGGGTACCATCTGTGAGGAACAGCACCTCTCCACATGTGGGATCTGCAGACAACTTCATCTTGGGCTTCTCGGTCTCCAGAATTGTGAGCAATAAATGCCTGTGGTTTTTGAATTGCCCAGTTGAAGGTATTTTGTTATAGCTGCAAGAAGGGACTAAGATATACGGTAATTTTTTTTTTTTTTAAGAGGCTCACTCCATTGTTAGCTTTAACACTGTATTTCCAATATATTCTCTTACCTCTGTCTCCGTTATTACCTCTTGCCACTCGGTCTCCCAGCCTCACTTCTGACCCTCTTTCATGGCACCTAAAATGCAAGTCTGGACATTCTACTCTTTTGTTTAAATTTCCTCAAGAACACTTTCTGATCATAGAATAAAATCCCGTTTCCTAACATGTCCTGCAGTGCCCTTCGTCCACACGCTTGTACACATTTGTGTTCACACACCCTTGTCCCTGTGGGATGGTGTATCAGGTCACAGGGGAAGTCACTATCCCTACCTCAACACTTTCCCATCTCACCAAATTAAAGGAAAAAAAATCAGGGAAAAATACATTTCTCTCGTGAGTCTAGTGCAGTGCAGAGAGCAGCACAAAGTAAGTCTTGCTCTGATTAACAAGTGCTTAGTTATAAAGGCTCCACCAGGACAACTGGGAAAGACAGTCTCATCAGATGAGCTCCAGAGACCCACAAGGGAAAATCATAGGGTAGCTCAAAACAGATCTTAGTAGGAATGAGCGTTGCGGATATAGTTTTAAATTTACAACTGTGGTAGAGGAGCTACAGATGACACAGACTTTGAAACAGTTATCGTTGAAGCTCGGGAGTTTGGCACCAGCCTCAGCAAGAGCAAGATCCCGTCTCTACTAAGAATAGAAGAACTAGCCAAGTGTGGGGGTGGGGAGGCTGAGGCAGAAGGATCGCTTGAGCCCAAGAGTTTGAGGTTGCTGTGAGCTATGTCACCACAGTACTCTGCCCAAGGTGACAGAGTGAGACTGTGTCTCAAAAAAAAGAATTGATGGTGGGAAGCAAAGGCCCTCCTCAGAGCTAGCACTGAGAGGCAGCTGTGACCTGAGACAGTGGGGCCTTGGTGGCGGGCACAGCAAGGAAATTTAAAATGAGGCCTAGGGCCTGCCCGCCCCCCCTCAGCTGGAATACTGTCTCCCCAGGGATATTCAGGGCAGCCCATTTGTAATACTATTTGTCAAGTTTGGGGGCATGGGGTCGTTGGTTTGTTTTTAACCCAAAGTTATACATTTAATATAGATTTATTTGCTGGGGGTATCACTCAGTGTTTCTAGAAATGGACTCACTATTTATACCAGAGGTTACTTGTCAGAATAACTTGTGACTTCTTAAAATTTATGAATAAGTGAGCCCGGGCCCTGTGCCTGGAGGTTCTAAGGTCCAAGTGGGTGACCACTGGTGGAACCACTGTGTGAACATCAAACCAGGACCTGTTTTCACTAAGCCCCAAATTACAGCATGCTCAAGCACCCATGTCCTCAGGCGACATTTCTCACCTCACCCCCGGCCTTGGGGCTCATGACTCTGCCTGTTTGCTGGTGCCCCCCCACCACCACATTTGTAGTTCCTGTGTCCCATTCATCCCCTGTTATACAGATGTGACCAGGCAACAGGACTTTGCCAGAGCTTTGCGGATGATGGAAGGGAAGACTCAGAAGGCTGCCATATGTGCCACTCTCGGGCCCCACGCCCAAGCTGCACTGCCTGCACCCCAGCCACCCCCAGCAGGGAGGCTATGGCAAGGCAGTTTCCAGAGGCTGCTCCCACCATCCAAGCTGCCTTCCCAGTTCTTAGGACAACTTCACCCTTCATCCGTCCAGGTCAGCTGGCAAAGGGACGTCCTCTCCTCAGAGGAGGAGCTTACCTCTACTCACAGGGGAACAGGCTCCTCCTCTGCCTCTACCTGGTCAGTCACATCAGGATGGCGGTGGGTGTCCAGAGCCAGGGTTTTCTAATCTGAAATGACACATGGGTGGTCCAGGCTGAGCCACAGTAGCCAGGCCTGTGTCCCTTTGTGATACTGGCTCTGACATGACCTGAGTCTGTGCTGTCAACCCTCATTCTCTAACATCCGTTTCCCAGGGGCGGCCAGTCTCCCAGGGACACATACATGGCTACCGACACGACAACAGCCCCATACCGAGCAGAGAGACTTCCCATCCGCACCACCACCCCAAAAGCACCAGCCTTGTGGAGACTGAGGTGCTTTTCTCCCTCTAGAAGTGTCTGTGACCAGACAAGGAGCTGCACTCTGAGGCCTCTGGTGTTGCCCCAGGTGTGTTCCAAAGACGTGGTTTGAAAGTGTTCACTCCACACGTGGTCTTTCTCAGATCCCAAAGCAAATTGTCCCAAAGGTGACTCTAAGTCTCCTTTGATTCTTGAGACTGGAACTGCTTAGGGTTTTTGAATGGCCTAATGAATTTTTTTTAAATGTAGGTTATTAAAAAGACTTTAGCAACGTGAAAAAGTTTAGTTGAATATATTGTGATTCTGGTATATTTAGGCCTTTGCTTCATGCCAAGTTGCCACTATTATCAGGAAATACACCCCAGGCACACTAATGCATAGGCTTTCAAACCCATATCTGCCCACATAGTCCCAAAAATACATATACTGGAAGATCTATGTACAGTTCTTTTAATTAGCTTAGAAAAGAGCAGTTTTATTCTGTTTGAACAGCTGCTAATGCAGATCCCTGTGGGAAGAAAAACTGAGGAACATGGAGTTACACCAAGAGTCAGAAACAAAGACATCGTCCCTCTCCCGAGCACTGTGTATCCAAGACAAAAAGATCGATCTGAGGCCTGTGATTAAGGACCATTTTCGATGTAGCGTGTAATTATGGAGCCACACACGTGGACCATTACTCTGTTTGAGGTATTTTCATGTTCCAACTTTACATTAAAGTGTTTATTAAAGCAGGAAGAAACCATCAGCAGGTATTGACACTGTCCATATTAGATCATCACAAAATTATACATACAGCAGAGTCATAAACAGTGGATAAGAAATCATCTTCCCATGCTGCTTTACATGGCCAGGACACAGTGTAAGAGCGGGCAGTAGACCAGCAGAGGGGCTCACCAGCGAACCTCAGAGGGCACTGCTGGGGTGATTCGGGGGCCAGGCACAGAACAGTGTCCGCGGCTACCTCCCACTCAGGAGTCTGCCTGCTGACATCTTATGGATATCAGACTTGGCTGTTTATTACACAAACTGGGCATTCCCTTATAAATGTATTCCCTCTTATTAGCATTTGCCAAAGCTATGGAAAATTATGGAGAGGTGATGTGTTCGGTAAGCGATGGCTTACAAGTTCAGTGTGCTGTTTCTCATTAAGTGTTTCAAAAGTAAGCAAATGCCATGTGTGAGAGAACCGACTGTACCCTAGGTTGAGCTTGGGTGTCTGTCTGGTCATAGCCCTGAGGACGCCTGAGGCATCGGCAGCCAAATACTTGTCTAGAAGCATGCCAGATGGACCCAAGTACCATGTGACTTTTGCCTTGGGTTCCCTTCTCTTAGAGAAGTGTAAGGTGAGATTTTGTGAGGATGTTGTGTTCTTAGAGCTGATTTTCTCATAAACAGAATTTTTGATAAATTAGACTGTAAATCCTCATAACAGAACTGAAAAGCAAGCAAAGTACGGTAAATGATCCTGGCTAGTTCTAAAGCAGCAGGCCTTGAAAATCTGAGCAAATCTGATAGGAGCTGTGGTACCTAGTCCCAGAAAAACATGCACAGGCACAGAGCTTTTACATACAGATTCAGAGGCTCTGCCCATATGCAGAATTGTTTTCCTAAATAAGTGAAGAAAAAACAAAAAATATATATATTTTTGGAGATAGTCTCACTCTTTTGCTTTGGGTAGAGTGCCATGGCGTTGTTATAGCTCACAGCAACCTGAAACTCTTAGACTCAAGCTATCTTCTTGCTTTATCCTTCTGAGTGGCTGGGACTATAGGCACCTGCCACAACACCTGGCTAGTTTTTCTATTTTTAGTGGCGACAGGATCTCACTCTTGCTGGTCTCGAACTCCTGAGCTAAGCATTCTACCCACCTAGGCCTCGCAGAGTGCTAGGATTATAGGCATGAGCCCCCACACCTAACCTGAAAAATCAAATTTTAATACTTACATTATTTGCAGATATTTTATATGGTTCAAAAATAAAACATGAAGAAGCTTAAGCTGAGAAGTCTTCTTCCTACTTCCTATTTGCCATGTATAGGTAGCCATTTTTATTTCTAGCTTATACTTCCATTGTTTTGTTAGACAAATGCAAACAAATAAATATGTATTCATTGCACTCTCTTTCCTGGCATATCTTGCCCCTGGCTTCTATTACTTGACTCCATACTAAGACATTGAGGCCCACTTCGTTCTTCTTTATGGGTGTGTGGTACTTCTTTCAGCATGTTGCACAGTTTATTAGCTAGTGCACTACGCAGGGTTGTTTCCAGTCTGCTAGTTATTATAAACACTTCTGCAGTGGGTGACTTAGCACATATGCTAATTGGTTCATATACAGGTGTATCTATTAAGGTGAAATTGCAGAAGTAAAATTGATCATTTAAAGGGTGAATGCAGGGCAGTGAGGGAGCCCGGAGAGGGGAGAAGAGAGAGGGTTGTGGAGGTCATAGTGTGTGGCACACCTCTTGGGGGCTGGACACAATTATAAGAGGAGTTTACCTAACAAATGCAATCAGTGTAACCTAATTCTTCATAGCCTCAATGAATCCCAAACAATAAAAATAAATGAATAAAGGGTGAGTGCATTTATGGAAAACCAACTTTTGGAGAAGACTCGCCTGAATCATTAACTACATCAGTAAAACATGCCATATAATGACATTTGCTTTTGTGTGTACATATTAAATTTCTGTACCAGCCATGACATTTGATCTGTAGTGAACTCCTTCAGTTCTCTAATTTCATTTTATAACCACTTAGAAAAAAATAATTTTTCCTTTTAAATGCATCACTCTTTAAAATCATTCATAGAAATTGAATTATTAACAGATTGTTGGAAACACACGATCTCCCTAAGTGCCATCAAGAAGAAATAAAATTTTGGAGCAGGTGAATATCTCAAGCGCCAAAATGGAAGCAGCAATAAAAAAAATCTTCCAACAAAAAAGTCCCAGACAAGACGGTTTCACACTCATGTTTTACCAAACTACAAAGAACTTGTACCTATACTGCAGAAATTATTCCATAACTTTGAGAAGGAAAGACTCCTCCCCAACTTGTTGTCTGAAGACAATATCACAAAGTCAGGAAGGGACACAACTAAAAAAAGAAAACTGTAAATCAATATCTCTTGAATATAGAAGAATACAGATGCAAAAATTCTCCATAAAATCTTAGCAAACCCAAGTCAGCTGCACATCAAAATAATAATTCATCACATCCAAGTGGGCTTCATCCCAGAGAGGCAAGGATGGTTCAACTAGACAAATCTGTGAATGTAATTTACCACATAAAGAGATACAAAAACAAAGACTGTATGATCCTTTCAATAGATGCAGGAAGAGCATTTGACGAAATTCAGCACCCTCTTATGATAAGTACACTTAACAATAGCCGGGCGTTGTGGCGGGCGCCTGTAGTCCCAGCTACTTGGGAAGCTGAGGCAAGAGAATCGCCTAAGCCCAGGAGTTGGAGGTTGCTGTGAGCAGTGTGACACCACAGCACTCTACTGAAGGCGATAAAGTCAGACTGTGTCTGTACAAAAAAAAAAAAAAAAGAAGAACACTTAACAAAATTGGTATAGGTGGGACATACCTATAAATTATAAAAGTTATATATGACAAACCACAGCCAACATCATATTGAATGGAGGGAATTGGAAAGCATATTTGCTTTGAACTGGAGCCAGATAAGGTTACCCACCTTCACCTCTGCTATTCAATATAGTAAGTACTGCAAGTCTAACCAAAGCAATCAGGCAAGGGAAGGAAATTAAGAGTATCCAAATGAGAAAATAGTTCAACTATCTCTCTTTGCAGATGATAAGATCTTATACCTAGAGAACCCCAAAGACTGCACCAAGAGATGCCTGGAATTTATTAAATCAGCAAAGTCTCGGGTTACAAAAATTAATGTACAAAATCAGTAGCTTTCATATATGGCCAACAACAATCAAGCTGAGAATAAAAAATGCAATACCTTTCACAGTAGCAGCAAAGAAGATAAGATAGTTAGGAATATATTTAACTAAGCAGGTGAATGAACTCTCTCAGGAGAACTGTGAAACGCTGAGGAAATAAATCACAGAGGATGTAAACAAATGGAAAGACATACCATGCTCGTGAATTGGCAGAATGAATCACCATTATTAAAATGTCTGTACTTTCCATAGTGATTTATAAATTCCATACAATCTCTATTAAAATACCAGTGCCATTTTTTGCAGATCTGGAGAAAAATAGTTATTCACTTTGTACGGATTCAGATAAAACCTCGAATAGCAAGTGCAACCTTACATGATAAGAACCAAGTGGGTGGCATCACTTTATCAGACTTCAAGCTATACTACAAGGCCATAGTAACCAAAACAATGTGGTACCAGCACAAAAACAGAGACATAGACCTATGGGTCAGAACAGAGAACCCACATCTGAAACATCTTCATATTGCTCTGATCTTTGATAAAGCATATGAAAACATATACTTGGGAAAAGAATCCTTGCTCAGTAAGTGGGCTGGGAAAACTGAATGTCACGTGTAAAAGACTGAAACGGGATCCTCAGCTTTCGCTACTCACAAAAACTAATTCACATTGGATAAAAGACTTAAACAACCAGGCATAAAGCTATAAAAATTCTAGAAGAAAATATTGAACAAACTCTGATAGATATCAGCCCAGGGAAAGAATTTAAGAAGAGGACCCCAAAAGCAATCATAGCAGCAATAGAAAGAAACAAATGGGACCTGATGGAATTAAAAAGTTTCTGTACAACCAAGGACATAATCAGTAGAGGAAATAGGCACTCTACAGAATGGGAGAAAATATTTGCATGCTATATGATCAATAAAGAGTTGATAACCAGCATCTATAAAAAACTCAAGCAAATCAGCAAGAAAAAAAAAAAACGCATTAAAAAGTGGGCCAAAGACAGGAACAAAAACTTCTCAAAGGAAGATATTCTAATGACCAACAAACAGATGAAAAAATGCTCAACATCTCTCATCATCAGGAAAATGCGAATCAAAGCCACACTGAGATATCACCTAACGCCAGTAAAAATGGCTCTTAGCAAAATGTCCTAAAGCAAGTGCTGGCGTGGATGTGAAAAGGAAGGAACACTTGCACACTGTCGGTGGGCCTGCAAACTAGTACAGCCTCTGTGGAAAGCAGTATGGGGAGACCACAGAGAACTGTAAGTAGACCTACCATTTAATCCAGCAATCCCGGTACTAGGTATTTACCCAAAGGGAAAGATGATATATTGAAAGACACTTGCTCTCAAACGTTTATAGCAGCACAATTCACAATTGCGAAGATGTGGAAGTAACCCAGGTGCCCATCAATAAATGGATGGATTAATAAAATGCAGTATGTGGTGGCGCCTGTAGCTCAAAGGAGTGGGGCGCCAGCCCCATATGCCAGAGGTGGCAGGTTCAAACCCAGCTCCGGCCAAAAACTGCAATAAATAAATAAATAAATAAATAAAATGTAGTGTATTATCCTCAGCCAGAAAAAAAGGTGATATAGTATCTCTTTTGTAACAACCTGGATGGAACTGGAGACCATTTTTCTAAGTGAAGTATCACAAAATGGAAAAACTGAACCCACATATGACTAAAAACTTAATACCACATGTTCTCAATACTAAATTGAACTAGACAGTCAACACTTATGTGCACAAGAAGAACTAAAACTCAACCAGAATCCAGTCTGTGGGAGTGGGAAGAGGGGTTGGGTTAATTTACACCTAGTGGTTACAGGGCACACATTCTAGGTCAAGGGCACACTCATAACTTTGAGTTAAAATGTCCAAAAGCAAATTATGTACCCAAAATGTGTGTACCCTTATAATATTCTGAAATTAAATAAAGTGAATCTGTGTGATTCACTTGGAAGATGAGATCTGGGGGGACATTTTGCCACAGGACTTTGTACAGAAGCACGCACTGAAATATTTATATAAACAATAGTTCACCAAAATTTTTGTGTTTTTATATTAGGTTTAGTCAAAATGATACAAATTAGGAGTTCTCCACATAAAAATAAATGGTGGTGGTTTCCAAAGACCACGTAACTCCTCTTTCCTCAGTATGTGCATAGAAATCGCTTTTGTGGCGCCCCGGAGTCCTGCCTTGTGACTCCACACCACGTGGTCGCCTGGGAGGGCGATGTTCACGACACAGAGCTGTCCCTGGCTTTTGTAACGCGCTTTAAAGTCTCTGTACAATCTCTGCTTTCCAGAGGATTCAGTTTCTTATGAACATTTCATAATGAATTTTGAAAAATGCTACTTAAAAAGCCTCCCCACATCTAACTTCCTTCCTTCTTTCCTGACACTGCTGAAGGAATGTGGAAGGAACAGAAGGCGGGTACAGAGGAGGCTGGCCTTCGGGCGTCCCCCGACAGCGGCTCTTCTAGGAGGCCCTTGCTCCCCTCTGCCATTGTGTGGGAGTTCAAGGACGGGCTGCCTAGACGGCAGGTTGTTCATTCCACGTTGCTGGCTTCTCAGGGGTCGTCATTTCTGGAAACTTTTCTAGCTAAACATAGGACAGGAGACCCAGTGTTTATTATTTGAAGGGCCCTTTCAAACATTTGCGAGGACAGTGAACAGGCTCGTTTGCCTTGGCTGCACTGCATGGCAGCTCTGGAATTCTTTATCATTTGTAATTGTCAAGAAATGGAGTCCTGTGTGTTCAGTTGTATGTTTTCTTTCGCCCACCCCTTTCCATGAATCTGTAGGACTTTGAATTCACTAGGAGGGGATATGAAAGTCCTTACCTTAGATATAGACTAGTTTACCACTGTCTCATTTCAGACCTGAATTGATGGAGCATGTTGTTATCAGATCGGGGAGGATGGGGGTTCAGGCTGCCAGAACAAAATGGCAGAGCTGGAGGCTTCAGCAGCAGACATTTATTCTCTCACTTCCTGGGGGTCAGAAGTCCAAGGTCAGGGGGTCGGCAGGGGTGCCCTCTGCTGCCTCTCCCTCCGTCCCCCATGAGCACCCTGGTGTGTCTGTATGGACAACAGTCAGACTGGATTAGGACCCACCACAAGAGCCTTCTTAGTGCAGTCACTTTACAGACCTGATCTGCAGATACAGCCGCATTCTGAGACACTGGGGATTGGAACTTCCGCGTGTGGATAGGGGGGACACACTTCAGCTCACAGCAAGGGCCCCGGCCCGTTAGAGCCTGGGGAGTTTAACGATGGCATCAGATGCCATCTGCTGTCCTCTGCATTTTGTTCTCGGGATACCCTCAGGTCAGTATGTAGACGTGGGGTTTCCAACCCCATCTTCTGACAGGAGGAGGGGAGCACAGAGAAATCACACACCTGAACCGAGCACGGCAGATGATGTAAAGTGAGCAGGGAGGTTACCCACTGCACACACGGCCGTCCATTGCAGCCGAAAGGGACCTTCGGTGCAGGGAGGAGACTGAAGCCTGAGGAACAAGCTCAGTTGTCCGGGGCCAGACCCCGCCGTGGAGGACCTCATTCTGGAAGCTGGTGTCCAGAGTCCAGTGCACTCGAGGCTGTTTGCTCCCCGTGGCTTTACGCATTCTGAGAGGCCAGGGCCCCTTCACAGTCCCTTTTTATGAAAAGGCTCAATTTTTGGTTGTTCAGTTTGAATTATGGTACGATAATTCCACATGGCTTCCGCTGCCCAAAGAAGTCATCATAATGGAACTCCGTCTGCTTTTCTTTCTGTGGGGACCACGTTGCTCCTCTCCCTCCTGGCCCAATTAGTCACAGAAGCTCCTTCAACAGTGAGTTTGTTGTGAGTAGATAAAGGGAAGAGCCGATCAGGCAGTGGAAACTTATTTGTCAGTTCGCACCCAGGAGTGAAAGGATTTGCTCCACAACCTTTATGTGTCCCTCTTCCCCAAATCGAAATCAGCTGCCCGGTCTTCCTAGCCCTCCCTTAAAAAACCTGGGGGGTTAAACTTCCTATCGGCCCTCCCACCCCTCACCCCTGTGAAGTCGCCCCCAGGTGTCTCACTCTCTGAAGTTTAACAGAATCAGAACATCAAAAGCACGTATTGGCTGTCAAAGGTTGGCTACATGACTCTCATTTTTTGAGCACTATTTTTTTTGTGTGAGGAAATCATCTCACGTTGCAATTCTGCAGCCAACCCACAGTGCTGGTGCAAACAGAGAATGTCACATAGTGAGTTGAAGTGAAATGTAAAAAAGGAATATTTGAACATTTGTTTTGTTGAAGAAAGAAAAACTCACACAGTTTGTGAAAAGATAGTAAATAGAGCAATGAAAAGGAGCCTATCCAATTCTTGGCACCCGAATCAAGCATCGAAGGCCTCAATAAAGGTGCTTTTGTGGGCTGGCAACTGTGCTAGGAAACAGCAGGGGCTCCTGTGCTGAATGGAGGCCTGAGAAGCAGGGCTCTCGCCATCCTGCTTCCTCCAGAGCGGGAGGTATTATCTGTGGGGTGAAGAAACCGGAGAAAACTTCCTCTGAACAGGAGTATCTTTGTGCGTGGAACCTGAGAGACTCAGTCCTGGTGGCGCAGCTGTCCCTGAGGCCAGAACTGTAGACATATTGTGCAGAACGGAAATGCACAGGGAAGAAAAGGAGGGCCAGGAGGTGGCGAAAAGAAAACCCTCCAGAATCGCAACTTTAATAAAGTGGGATGCGAGTCAAAGGACCAGAATCCTCCGGTGCAGAACTGTGGGCTCCTTTAATAATGAGGAGGGTTAGAGAACTCACCCAGTAGAATACTGGAAATGTGTCAGTGTTATTAATAATATGGTTAGGTCTCAAGAAAACACTACTAATTTCTTAGAGAAAATTATAAATATGTGGAGCAGTTGTATCATTCCAGATCTAATCTCAGAATTTAGCTAATGTTTTATACATCTGATCTTTTGCTTTTTATTTTGGGGATCTTTTCATTCCATATTGATTATTAATATATATTCATCAAAAAAGCAATATAATATCAATAGACTTCATGTCCTTTGGCTCATGTTAATTTTAGCTTTCTGTAAGTAAATGTATAGTGCTCATTGAAAAGCACCAGTGTTTGTACATTGATCCTTTTTACTGTTGTTTTAGACCTCTTTTGGCAAAAGTGACCTGTGTCATATTTTTATGAGCAGATTCTAACAGACAATTGAATACCTTTATTTTCATGAGAATGAGATTGGCTATTGGCTTTGCCTCACAAATACATGAAGAAATAACATTATTTTGTTCCTTCAGCATATTTTTCCTATATCTCATCCCTTTATTCTCAGATTTTTAATTTGCCATTACGTTTCTTGTACACAAAAGCTCTTCTCTTAATCTGCCTACTTATTTCTGGTAACTTTTTCATACTCGCAATTTCTTAACTATTTGCAATTAAATAACATGCACTTTTTTTAATTTTTAGTTTGAAACAATTTTGAACTTATAGAAAAGTTGCAGAAGTAGTACAGAGAATTTCTATACACTCTGTCCCTAGATCCCCCAATATTAACATCTCAGATAAACCATCGTACAATGATGAAAACAACACTAACATAGCACTGCTAACTTTTCCCCAGCCTCATCTCATGTTGCTTTTATGTCCTCTTTCTGGTTCATCCGATCCAGGTAGCTAAGGCTATCTAAGGGTATGCCACCACTCCCAGCTATTTATTTTATTTTTTGTAAAGATGGGACCTTACTATCTTATCCAGGCTGATCTCAAATTCCTGGCCTTAAGTGATCCTCCTGCCTCAGCCTCCCAAAGCACTGGGCTTCCAGACACCAGCTACACATGCAGCCCACAAGCACCTATATTTATATTGTCTGTCTGCCTTCTTCCCCCGTGTGTGTATGGGGGGGAAGGGTGACAGAGAGAGAGATGAGAGTTCACATCATCCTGAAACCTCCACCTGAAATCTGATGACAAAGAGTTTAGTCTAATCTTCCTCCTTTCCTCATCTGTAATCTCTTTCCTTGACAATGAGACACCTGGATCTCATTCTCCAGAATATACTTATCTGCTATAAACATGTCATCTAAAAGTTCTATATTTGAGAAGTTGAATATTTTCTTTACTAATTATGACTTGACTTTAAAAGACAGCCCACAGCTCTACCTGTTCTCCCTAGAGTAGTTTCAGAATTGCTCACCCGTACTCCTGTGGGAAACAAACGTAGTTTTTCCCACCCTTGGTTTTACAATATATTACTACAATCAAAATGCTGTTTTTTAAAGTTAGGTAGGTTTTTTTCCCTCGCCACCTAGGTCAGTGTGATCATTTGGGGCTAGACTCATTTGTCACTGTGCTTCATTCCGTCTCACACACACACAACCCCACACACCCCTTTCATTAGTCTATATGGCTGTCATAACAAAGTGCCACACACTGGCTGCTTTAAGCAACAGTCATTTTCTCACAGATAGTTTATTTTCTGGTGACTGAAAGTTAGAGCTCAAGGTGTCAGCCGAGTAGCTTTCTTCTTAGGGCGTGGATCCTCCGTATGTGTTTACATGGGAGCCCTCTCTGTGTGTGTCTGTCTATCCCAATCTCTTATAAGGACACCTGTCGTTCTGGACTGTAGCCCACTGTACCGACCTCATTTTAACATAGGCACCTCTTTAAAGATCCTGCCTCCAGATAGAGTCCAGTTCTAAGGTACTTGGGTTAGGACTTGAACATACGAATTTGGGGAGACACAGGTCAGCCCCCCATCCTGGTTGATTTTAATGAGTGTTTGGGGGCATGGGAAATATAACCTCAATTCCACAAGTTGGCACTCAGTTTTCTAAATGTAGGCAACACACATTTGCTTGTTCCCACCATCCCTGGCCTCTGTCCTCATAAACAGACACTGCGTCCTTAAGGTACTTACACAATGGACCCTCTGTTCTCCTTGTGGCGTTTTTAATTATATGTCCAGCCACCAAATTGAAGTGTCAAAGACATATCAAAAATACCCACAAACAGAAATTTGTGTTTCCTTTCACAGACCACCGGTGTGTGTGGCACGTACCCTGCTGCTCCCGGTGCCTGCAGTGTGTGCATTTAATCCACCGCTTACCCAGTCTTCATGTCTCTCTTCTCTCTCTGCAAAACTTCACTTCATCTGTTCTAAACCAATTGAACCATTCATTCCTTTTCTAGGTCCTGGTCATTTAAAATCCCAATATTTGTTGTCATTTCCTGAGCACCTCTGCTCACTCAAGAACATTCTCATACTGTAGTGAGACCCATTCAACGGGTAGAGTGAGGTTAAAAACTCAACGCTTGGCTCAGCGCCTGTGGCTCAACGGGCTAAGGCGCCAGCCATATACACCTGAGCTGGCGGGTTCGAATCCATCCCGGCCCGCCAAACAACGACGGCTGCAACCAAAAAAAATGGCCCGGTGTTGTGGCGGACGCCTGTAGTCCCAGCTACTTGGGAGACAGAAGCAAGAGACTCGCTTGAGCCCAGGAATTGGAGGTTGCTGTGAGCTGTGATGCCACGGTACTCTCTCCAGGGTGACAGCTTGAGGCTCTGTCTCAAAAAAAAAAAAAACTCAGCGCTTAAAATTTGTTCTCCCCAACCCTAACTGCCCCCTTCTATCATCGCCCGATCCAGCAGGAAGCAGTTAGATCGAGTCTTCGCCCCTTTTCCCTAACAGCATTTGGGGTTTCTACTCGGAGAGGGAGAATTGATGCAGGACATCTGGCACCCTAGCCAGCTCAGCGGAGCCGG
>CAUYRH010047500.1:0-21714 GCA_963574655.1 Perodicticus potto
GTGGCGGGCGCCTGTAGTCCCAGCTACTTGGGAGGCAGAGGCAGGAGACTCGCTTGAGCCCAAGAATTGGAGGTTGCTGTGAGCTGCAATGCCATGGCACTCTATCCAGGGTGACAGCTTGAGGCTCTGTCTCAAAAAAAATAAAAAATAAAAAATAAAGTTGAAATATTCTTGGAGTTTTTTCATTCTCCCCAAAATTTTTAGCTCTTAACAACTAGTTTTATAGTATCCTATTTACTAAAAAGGAACTAAGATGTTTCCTTAACAGTTCTCAATACTGCTTTAAACTTTTTAGAAGGGGGCTCGGCACCTGTGGCTCAACGGGCTAAGGTGCCAGCCATGTACACCTGAGCTGGCGGGTTCAAATCCAGCCCAGGCCCACCAAGCAACAATGATGGCTACAACCAAAAAATGGCCGGGCGTTGTGGCGGGCGCCTGTAGTCCCAGCTACTTGGAAGGCAGAGGCAGGAGACTTGCTTGAACCCAGGAATTAGAGGTTGCTGTGAGCTGTGACGCCACGGCACTCTATCCAGGGTGACAGCTTGAGGCTCTGTCTCAAAATAAATAAATAAATAAATAAATAAATAAATAAATAAATAAATAAATAAATAAATAAATAAAATCTAAAAAAAAAAAAATTTTAGAAGGGAAAGGTAATATATACAGAACTCTTATGCAGGAGACTGTGCTAGATGTTTTATATAATTAGCATAGTAAATCTTTACCACAAACTTATTCTTTTTTTTTTTGTTTGTTTAGCGACAGAGTCTCATTTTGTTGCCCTAGGGAGAGTGCTGTGGTGTCAGAGCTCACAGCAACCTCCAGCTTTTGGGCTTAGGCGACTCTCTTGCCTCAGCCTCCTGAGTAGCTGGAACTATAGGCACCTGCCACAACTCCCAGCCATTTTTATGTTGCAGTTTGGCCAAGGCCGGGTTTAAACCCATCACCCTTGGTATATGGGGCTGATGCCCTACTCACTGAGCCACTGGCGCTGCCTAACCACAAACTTCTGAGATAGCCATTGTTCCCTCCATTTTACAGAAGAGGAAGCAGGCTTAGGAAATGTATCTGGAAATGTATTTAGACCTTAGTAGGATTATTGCTTTTCTTCAAAGCATTTTACTCACAGTATTTCATTTATATATGTTTCTATTTTACAGATGGCCTCACTGAGGTCCGGAGAAATAAAGTGACTTGCTTAAGATCATATTTGAATAGTTTGAGAATAGTAAGATCTGAGGGAGACATGGGGTTACCTAGGAATTTTATAAGATGCTTAAGACATTCTTTAGGACGTTCATTAATACATACTTCATGGCACTTTATTGCACTTATTCACTTATTGTACATAGTAGTTATCCAGTGACAGTTGAGTAGATGAGTGATCTGTAACATGGATGCAGTGAGTCAGCAGGTTGGATCAAACTAAAAGAATTTGAAAAAAACCTTACATATAGAGACTGCAACTTTTAATTTAGTAATCTGATTCAATAAAGAATATATTCAGGGAGATGTTTATTATTATTATCATTATTATTATTATTCTTTTTATAGAGGCAGGGTCTTGCTCTGTTATCCAGGCTAGACTGCAGTGGCCTGATTGTAGCTCATTGTAACCCTGAACTCTGGGACTCAAATAATACTCCCACCTTAGCCTCCCCAGTAGCTAAGCACTATAGGTGCATGCCACCACAACAGGCTCATTTTAAGACTTTTTAGAGATTAGCTTTTGCTGTGCTGCCCAGTTGCTGTGAGAAATCATCTCAAATGTGGCACAAAAATGAGCATATGCTACATTGTTAGAAATGTGTGGTTCTTATGATTGTGTTATAAGAATCCTTATACCTTATGTGTTAGGTAAAATCTTTGCAATCATTTGCAAAGAATTTGAGTAGTATTTTCTATAGCCATCAGACAATTGGATTCTTTTTTTTTTAATTGTCACTTTAATTTCTTTCTTTTTTTTAAAATTAAATTATAGCTGTGTACATCAGTGCAATCATGGGTGACAATTGGATTCTTAGTTAATCTTGCTGGTTTTGCAAAAGGCTAATTCTTAGGCCAGGCGTGGTGACTCACGCCTGTAATCCCAGGACTCTGGGAGGCCGAGGCAGATGAGTTGCTTGAGCTCAGGCGTTCCAGACCCCATCTCTAAAAATAGCTGGGCATTGTGGCTGGCGCCTTTAGTCCTAGTTACTGGGGAGGCTGAGGCAAGAGAATTGTTTGATCCCAAGAGTTTGAGGTTGCTGTGAGTTAAGACGCCATGGCACTCTACTGAGGGTGACAAACTAAGACTCTGTCTAAAAAAAAAAAAAAAAAAAGACGGAAAAGAAAAAGGCTAATTCTTAATTGCTTAGGAATATCTAATGTTGAGATTTGCTGTTTCTGTTCTTATGCATTTTAATGGCATAGGGCCTTGTGTCTCTGCCAAGAATGTGAGACCTTTACTTAGCTAGTTAACCCACAGTTTAAAAGTCCTCATTTACCCAGAAACCATAGATTGAACAGTGGTACTCCCTTCCCTGGAGAGCTTGAAGATTGTTTCTCCCTATGACTTTTTTGTGATCCTGACTGCCTGTCGCCTGAAGGAGGTTTGATAAGTTCTTGGCTACATGTTTTTTCTTGTCCTTCTGTGCAAGCCTTGGACAGAACTGGCAGACTACTGCCTTCCTCTAGTATTTGAAGTTATTCTTTCAGCAGATAAGAAGCCATGCTTGTGATAGCGTGTTAATATTCTAATCAAGAAAAATTCATTGAATGCCAAATGTTTCACGCTGGCTGTTCTTTCGTGGCAGTGTTGGGAGAAGGACTGGCCAAGGGAGACGATGCCTTTCGGACGGTGCTTTACTGCATGCAGCTGAAAGGAAAGCTCCAGCCCGTATCCGCCATTCTTGCCAAGTCACTGACAGGAGAGTCCTTGGTAAGTTGATGAGCTCTTATTTTGTATGCCTGCAGACAGACTTTTATGTGACACCCAGATGTATTTTTGGAAAAACGAGTGTGTATTTTTTATATAGTTCTTCATCTGAGAAATCATAGTTCGTGAATATCTTGAGGTATAGTACTCATTTGTCTTGAACAAACTGATGTTTAGACTTTGGGTTCTTGTTATTTGTGATAATTTATATAAGAATTGCAGGTACTTGTAACTAATTTGAAAGTATAAGATAACTAAATGATTTTCTTTAAAGATATAACTTAAGAGAACTTAGAAATATTTAGGGATTCCCATGTGGTTATATGATCTTACAGGGTTTTATGTCATAAAGGTTTAAATCTATCTCAACTGAGTAATAATTTCATTCATTTCTGAAGATATATGTGCAAATTAATATCTGTAACCACTCTGCTGGAGATATATCTAATCAGCCTTTGGGACAGGTTTTTTTAATATAGAATTTATTTATTTATTTATTCATTCATTCATTCTTAAGAGATGGCATCTTGCTACTTTGTCCAAGCTGGAGTGCAGTGGCCTATTCACAGGTGTGATCATAGTGCACTATGGCCTTGAACTCCAGTGCTCAAATGATCCTCCTATTTTATCTCCCAAGTAGCTGGGACTACAGGTTTGTGCCACTGCACCTGACTCTGCATTTAATTTTTTAGATTTTTTTAAATTTTGACTGAGATAATAGAAAAACTACGTTTTGAAACTTTAGAGATTAATAAACTACAGAAATTGGGAGAAAAGAAATGTAACCTTATTTTACCAGTTGGTAAACTGTTAAGAAATTTGCTGTTTTCTTTTGGAGATCATAACGAAAAACAGTAAAAGCAAGGAAGTATTTGTATACTTTGCTGTGTACTATGAATTCTGGGATTCTGGAATTTCTGGGTACTATGAATTCTGGAATTCTTGGATATATATTGTGTTCTTCTGAATTGATATAGATTGTGAAAATCTGGAGCAGAGTTGTGTTTACATTGCAAATAAATATATTTGGCAAAAAAAAAAGATTAGGAAAGTACTTGGTATACTTTTGAAAGTAACATATTGGTCCATCTCAAGAAATAATTTAGTCATTTTCTAAGGAATTATGGTGCAGTGGATTGCTTAATTAGTTTAGCTTGGCATTTGGTTACCAGATTCACAAATGAACTTAAAAGCTAAAATACATTATTAACATAACAAAATTACATAGCTATTTATTTAGTTCTAAATAGATGATAAGTGATATATCTCTTTTTGTTATTCATTAAGGAATTCTGTCTTTAAAGGACTTTTTTACATGAGTTAAGCATATCACAGTTTTACCTGTTGGGCTTTTTTCTTTTTTTTTTTTTTTGTAGAGACAGAGTTTCACTTTATCGACCTCGTATGCCGTGGCATCACACAGTTCACAGCAACCTCCAACTCCTGGGCTTAGGCGATTCTCTTGCCTCAGCCTCTCCAGTGTCTGGGACTACAGGTGCCCACCACAACGCCTGGCTATTTTTTTGTTTTGCAGTTCGGCCGAGGCTGGGTTTGAACCCGCCACCTTCGGTATATGGGGCCGGGGCCCTACTCACTGAGCAACAGGCGCAGCCCCTATCTGTTGGGTTTTTAAATGTAAAATTAGTCGAAAGTAATCTGCTTTTAAATATCAACTGCAATTTGAATTTCAGAAAAGTGAATATTTTCCTTCAATGACTTTATTAATACATCATCTATGTTTCATTTTCTCTAAATCTTGGATAACTATTTGAGTTCAATATTTTGTACATAGAAGTTCATTAGTCATAGAGAAAAAAGTTAAAGTTTTAGTTTTATTTTTTCTCTTCACTTATCCTTTCTGCTCTATAGTGGTATTTCATTAAACTGATTTTAAACTCTTATGTGAGATGAATACATTATTTGTACTTACTAGAAAAGTCACAGTGTATAGTTTTTCTTGGTAACCTTTGTGACTTTTCTTGTTGATATGTAGCTTTATTCTTACTGCTAATGGTAGATAACATTGATTTTTACAGATAAACGTCAGAAACAATAGAGGAATTGAGCCAAATTGCCATAGTAAAGAAATAACACACTAATTAGTAGTTTTTCTTTTTTTATTCACCCTTTCAGAATGGGATGGTAACGAAGGATTTGACAAGACTAAAAACACTTCTCACAGAAACTGAGGTAAGACTATTTCAGTAGATCTTTTTGGAAGAGTTTAACTCAATCTGGCTAGTAAGCATCCTGGGTTAAAATTTGGGAAATCCTTGTGGTGTCAGCCACACAGACAAGCCCATGGAGGTGGGGCAGTGGGACCTCCTGACCTAGTCCTGTACCCAGTGCCACCCTCAGGACTCGCTGCTTCTTCTGTGTCCTGGGCATCCCGGGTCTTCTGTCTCTAGTTCTTATTAGTTGTCTCTGGACAACAAATGGAAAGATGGCTGGGAAATTTTAGTTTCTTACTACTTCTGGCTGTTAGAAAATGTTATCATTATAAATAGGATACTCCTCAAGTTTCTGTATTTTTTTTTAAGCAAGTGAAGGAAGTCTGTGACTTAAGAACTATTTTTAGGATATGGGCTTAGGACGGTTGATGTGTATAAAGGTAAATGATGAACAAAAGTGTGCTCTAGGAAAGGACCTGGAGGACACATGGGAAGCTAGGAGTAATGGTGGCACATAAAGGCCCAGAGCTTTGTAAGTCTAAAATTTCTATTCTACATATAGTCATGTAAAAATATTTTTACTTAGATGTTCTTTTTTAAAAATAGCTGTTGTGTCAGCTTTTTATCATAAATGGAATTGCCTGTAAAGTGATTGATTGATTGGCATCTGCTGTGTGCTCGGTGCTGTGCTTGCTGCTGGGGATACAGCCGTAAACAGGATGTCTATAGTCCTCATCTCTTGGAGATAAAAGTGTTGGGGAGGAGACAGACAACAAATGTATTAATTAAACAATCATAGGTGTAAATTTACATTGAGATAGGTGGCATAACAAAGAAGAATAAACTGGATTGGGTGGTCAGAGACTGAGATAGTTAAGCCAAGAGCTGAGAGTTAAGAAGGTGCTGGTCTCAAGGAGAGTGAGGTGGAGGGCACTTCAGACAGGTGGAGGGGATGTGCAGAGACAGAGGCATCAACTTTGACCCCTGTGGATTCCTTTCCTATTCCAAAACTAATAACCTATTCCAGTTCAGACGAACAAACAGCAAAGAAGTCGGTTATCGTGGATTACACAAGTTGAATGAAGAAATTTTGTTTTGCTATTAGGCCCTTCTTTCGTCATTTCATTTTCTCATGTTACCTTTCTGTGAATTTAAAAATAGTAACATTGGCTCGGCGCCTATGGCTCAACGGGCTAAGGCGCCAGCCACGTACACCTGAGCTGGCGGGTTCGAATCCATCCTGGGCCTGCCAAACAACAATGACGGCTGCAACCAAAAAATGGCCGGGCGTTTTTTTTTGTGGCGGGTGCCTGTAGTCCCAGCTACTTGGGAGGCGGAGGCAGGAGACTCGCTTGAGCCCAGGAATTGGAGGTTGCTGTGAGCTGTGATGCCACGGCACTCTGCCCAGGGTGACAGCTTGAGGCTCTGTCTCAAAAAAAAAAACAAAAAAAAAACAAATTCTATGAAATGGTTAACCAAAAAATTTCTCTACATGTTGATATTTAAATATTAAAAATTGAAAAATGGGGCGGCTCCTGTCGCTCAGTGAGTAGGGCTCCGGCCCCATGTACAGAGGGTGGTGGGTTCGAGCCCAGCCCTGGCCAAACTGCAACAAAAAAATACCTGAGCATTGTGGTGGGTGCCTGTAGTCCCAGTTACTCAGGAGTCTGAGGCAAGAGAATCACCTGAGCCCAAGAGCTGGAGGTTGCTGTGAGCTGTGATACTACAGCACTCTACGGAGGGGTGACAAAGTGAGACTGTCTCTTAAAAAAAAAAAAAATTTAAAAATATGGGGGTGGCACTTATGGCTCAGTGAGTGGGGTACAGTCCCCATATACCAAGGGTGGCTGGTCCAAACCTGTCCCCAGCCAAACTACAACAAAAAAATAGCAGAGAGAGGGAAGGAGGGAGGGGGGTGGAGTCTTGGTGTGTGCCACACCTTTGGGGGGGGGCAAAACACAATTGTAAGAGGAACTTTACCTAACAAATGCAATCAGTGTAGCCTGGTTTCTTGTACCCTCAAATAGCGGGACCTTGAGGTGGGCGCCTGTAGTCCAGCTACTCGGGAAGCGGAGGCAAGAGAATCACCTAAGCCCAAGAGCTGAAGGTTGCTGTGAGCTTGATACCACAGCACTCTACCAAGGAAGACAAAGTGAGACTCTGTCTCTAAAAAAAAAGAGAGAGAGAAAGAGAGTGGGCGGTGCCTATGGCTCAGGGAGTAGGGCACCGGTCCCATGTACCAAGGGTGGCAGGTTCGAACCTGGCTCTGACCAAAACTGCAACAACAAAATAAATAAATAAAAAGATAAGAAATGGTTTAAAGGCTCAGCGGGCTAAGGCGCCAGCCACATACACCTGAGCTGGCGGGTTTGAATCCAGCCCGGGCCCGCCAAACAACGACGGCTGCAACCAAAAAATGGCCAGGCATTGTGGCGGGCGCCTGCAGTCCCCCCAGCTACTTGGGAGGCGGAGGCAAGAGACTCGCCTGAGCCCAGGAATTGGAGGTTGCTGTGAGCTGTGATGCCATAGCACTCTACCAGGGTGACAGCTTGAGGCTCTGTCTCAAAAAAAAAAAAAAAGAAAAAAGAAAAAAAAAAGAAATGGTTGAAAGAGAGAGCGCGAGCGCGCCTCTTATCTCTTAAAAAAAAATTAAAAATATAAAACACAAATTTGTTGTATTTTTCCTATTGTGGCAACCTTTGAGATATCCTATATGCACAGGTATGTATGACCTCGGTTACTAACATTCAAAACCTCAGTTTTTCAATCTATAAATTGGGATAATACCCTTCCACAGTAATTTTAAAGATCAAATACATGTAATACCTTGCACAAATACATGTAACAGAAATATTTCCCTATTCAGGACAGTGCTCATATAGAACTAGCAAGTTAGTAACTATATACGACCCTTCCCCCATCTCTCTCCCTACCATGCTCACTTTGCACCTACCCTGACATGCCTGTCTCTTCCACCAGATTCAGTTGCTCAACAGCAGCACTATGGACATACTGGGAAGGATAATTCTTTGTTGCAGGGACTGCTCTGTGCATAGTAGGATTTTCAGCAGCATCCTGGTCTCTTCCCTCTAGATGTCAAGAGCACACTCCACATTGTGACGATCAAAAATATTTCTAGCCAGGCACCATGGCTCATGCCTGTAATCCCAGCACTCTGGGAGACCAAGACGGGTAGACTGCCGGAGCTCACAGGTTTGAGACCAGCCCAAGCATGAGCAAGACCCCATCTCTAAAAAAAAAATAGCTGGGCATCGTGGGGATCGCCTATACTCCCAGCTACTTGGGAGGCTGAAGCAAGAAAGTTACTAAAGCCCAATAGTGTGAAGTTGCTGTGAGCTCTGATACCATGGCATTCTACCAAGGGTGAAACAGTGAGACTCTGCCTCAAAAAAAGAAAAAAAAACTAGAGTAAGGAAAATATTTTATACATGTGCATGTTTATTCTGATATTGTCTATTCTGATAGTCTACCTGGTTTAAAAAACTTGCCATTGGCTCGGCGCCTGTGGCTCAACGGACTAAGGCGCCAGCCACGGACACCTGAGCTGGCAGGTTCGAATCCAGCCTGGGCCCGCCAAACAATGACGGCTGCAACCAAAAAATGGCCAGGCATTGTGGCGGGCGCCTGTAGTCCCAGCTACTTGGGAGGTGGAGGCAGGAGACTCGCTTGAGCCCAGGAATTGGAGGTTGCTGTGAGCTGTGATGCCACGGCCCTCTATCCAGGGTGACAGCTTGAGGCTCTGTCTCATAAAAAAAAAAAAAAAGACATTTATGTTCTACACTTGATAGATTTTTAAAGGCCAATAATGTTAAAAGATTATGATTTTAAAAAATGGAATAGTGGGCTTGGCACCTGTGGCTCAAGCGGCTAAGGCGCCAGCCACGTACACCTGAGCTGGCGGGTTCGAATCTGGCTTGGTCCCTCCAATCAACAATGATGGCTGCAACCAAAAAATGGCCAGGCGTTGTGGCAGGCGCCTGTAATCCCAGCTACTTGGGAGGCGGAGGCAGGAGACTCTCTTGAGCTCAGGAATTGGAGGTTGCTGTGAGCTGTGATGTCACAGCACTCTATCCAGGGTGACGGCTTGAGGCTCTGTCTCAAAAAAAAAAAGGGGAATAGTGTTCCTCTTCTCCTAGCACTATCCTTGCAACCAGCTATTGAGAGGCAGCCATTTTCAACTTTTAAAACCTCCATCCATGTTTTATTTTGTTTTGTTCTGTTGCCTGGGCTACAATGCAGTGGTATCATCCTAGTTCACTGCAACCTCAGACTCCTGAGCTCAAGCGATCCTGCCTCAGCCTGTAGCTGGGACGGTAGGTACACATCACCATGCCCAACTTTTTTTTTTTTTTCTCATTTTTCAGAGACAGCGTTTCTCTACATTGCCCAGACTGGCCTCAAACACTCCTCCTGCTTTGCCTCCCAAGGTGCTATGATCTGTCCATGTTTCTGAAGACTCTCTTTCTCTTTTTGCTGTTATTTCTTGACTTTCCAATTTTAGACATTATTCATTGACCTTTTTCTATAGACGATGAAAGATTTTAAAACTTTATACTTTCACCCAAATATTTGCTCATCCTTCAACACTGCCAGTTACATCAAAATGTTTTATCCAGTCAATAATTAGTGTTTACATTATATAAATATTATTCAGTGCTTAACCATGAAGAATACTATGAGAGCATTTCCTTTTTTGTATACTTTCTTAGCTTTTCTGGAGTTCATGATTGCCTTCCCCCATGCCCTCGTCCAATCAGCTCTTTAACACACACACTGCATATGCACACACATACCAGTTTCTCCTATTATTAATATCTTGCATTAAAAAGGCACATTTGTCATAATTAATGACTAATACTTCATATCAACACATTATTATTAACTAAAGTTCATGTTTTATTCATACTTCCTTAGTTTTTTTTTGAGACAGAGCCTCAAAATGTCACCCTGGGTAGAGTGTTGTGGCATCACAACTCACAGGAACCTCCAACTCCTGGGCTCAAGCAATTCTCCTGCCTCCCATCTCCCAAATAGCTGGGACTACCCCCAGCTAATTTTTGGTTGCAGTCGTCATTGTTGTTTGGCAGGCCAGGGCTGGATTCGAACCTGCAGGTCAGGTATATGTGGCTGGCGCCTTAGCCGCTTGAGCCACAGTTGCCAAGCCATATTTCCTTAGTTTTTACCCTTCTTTTTTCTGTTCCTAAACCCCAATCCAAGATACATTTCATTTCATAGTCATCTCTCCTTAGTTTCTACTTGGTGTAAGAGTTCCTCGGACTTCTGTTTTTGAGGACCTTGACATTTTGAGGAGTACTAAACAGGTATTTTGTAGAATGTTCCTCAATTAGTATTTGTCTGATATTTTTCTCATGATTAGAAGTAAAGCACCATTTTCATCCCTTTCATTATGGTCACTGTATCTGATTCAGTTTTGTTTTTTTTTCCACTCTCCTGGAGGCGTTTCTTCTAGAACCCCTGCACTGTTCCAGTTTGGATTTTGGCTCTTTCTCTAGGTTTGCTGTCATTCTGAGTTTTACCATCACAATTTTTCCTCAAGATTCTTTTTACCTTCCTTCTATATTAGATTTCTTGTTTCCTGGATCTCTTTTTTCTTTTTTAATTTTTCATTTGGGTATTAAAGAATATGTCCCCTAATAGGCTTCTGAGAAAGGTATAAAAGAGATATCTTTTTTTGAGTCATTACAGTCTGAAATGTCATTATTATGTTATACTACTGATGGTTTTGATAGTTTTTTTATATCACTTGATAATGTATACCACTCCATCTTCTCTGTTCTCTCATAGTCACATGTTGGAACTTTTGGATTGGATCTTTCATTTCCTTATCTGTGTTACCTTCCAGAAAATTCTCTTAAATCTTTAGTTTTATCATATGTTTAATTTACCAGAGTTATTTATTATTTTTGTATGTTCTTTTTTTTTATTTTTTTATTTTTTTGTAGAGACAGAGTCTCACTTTATTGCCCTCGGTAGAGTGCCGTGGTGTCACACAGCTCACAGCAACCTGCAACTCCTGGGCTTAGGCGATTCTCTTGCCGCAGCCTCCCGAGTAGCTGGGACTGTAGGCGCCCACCACAATGCCCGGCTATTTTTCTGTTTTGCAGTTCAGCCAAGGTTGGTTTTGAACCGGCCACCTTCGGTATATGGGGCCGGCACCCTACTCGATGAGCCACAGGCGCCACCCTGTTCTTTTCTTTTAAAGAACGCTGTTCCTATTTCTGGAATGAAATCTTTTCTTTTATCTAACTGAGGATAATGATTTTTAAAGGGAGTTGAGTCCAGTGTTTTTCCCCTACTGCAAAACCCCATTGCAGTGGTCCTTATACTTATTGCCATGGCCCTCCTGAATAAAGTTTGCTCCCCGTCTTTAACAGGTGTCATGAATAATTTTTTTCTTTAACATTTGGAATGATGAAAAAGGTGGTTTTCACTTCCCTGCACTGTCTTCATTCTCTCCAAGTTCCTTTTTCCTGCACCTGCCTCTGTCTTTCTTGTTAGCAGAGTTTCTTTTATGAGCTATGACATCAGTGCACTCTAGCCAAGGCAACAGAGTGAGCCTCTGTCTGGAAAAAGCAAAACAAAAAAAGAGTGAAGGACTGAAAAACCTGGATTCAAGGTTATTGGGTGTGGGTGAGCTTGGTGAAAGGTTTCTGCCTGGGGGAATCTGATTGGCTGCCAGCATTCTAGGAGTTGAATATGGGACCAACAAGGGTGTTGTGTCTTAGTCTTTTTGTGTTACTAGACAGGAATTCTTGAGGCTGGATAATTTAAAAGAAAAGAGGTTTACTTGGCTCATGGCTCTGCAGTCTGTACAAGAAGCATGGCACCAATGTCAGTTTCTGTGAGGGTCTCAAGCTGCTTCCATTCACTGTGGAAAGTGAATGGGGAGCCAGCAAGAGCAGAGAACACACGGCAAGAGAGGAATTAAGATGTGAGGCGATGTCAGGCTCTTTTTAACACTCAGCTCTTGTGAAAACTAATAGAGCAAGAACTCATTGCCATGAGGGGGTACCAAGCCATTCGTGAGATGGCTATTCCTTGATCCAATCCCCTCCCATTAGGCCTCATTTCTACCAGAACAAATTTCAGTGTGACATTTAGGGGGATAAGCATCCAAACTATAGCAGGGAGATAGTCTCAGGACTGTGGAGACTTTCACATAATCTCCTTTTTAAATTCAGTGCCTCTACCTTGGCCTCTACTTTGCTTAATATTTCTGAGCTTGAGACCATTCTAGTTCAGTGCAGGACATATTGCGTGGATATAGGGACTAAGCCAGGAGGATGGAGGGGATCTGAGGGTCCAGCACTCTCTACGCATACAAATAATCAACATCCTCACTTGTTGTAAGCTCACACCTCAGCTTCAGATATACCTAGTATCTCCAGTTGCCAATGATTTTCAGTTTCTGAGGCATAATCATCTTCCTTTTTACACTTCCCCTTTGGCAAGACAGATTTCAATTTCTTTCTGAAAACCAAATTGATTTCTCTTCCATTTATTTTGCATCATCTTGGTCTCCTCTTTTTCTGTGTTCATTTACATTTAATGGAGTATCAGAACCTTTCAATTTCATCTTCTGAATATCGATGAAGATCACTCCCCTTGCCCTTTCTCCATTCCCATGATCGTTGTTTTACTTTAGGCTCTCATTTCTTTTCTACACTATGGTGACAAAAGTCTACTAATTCTCCTATTAATTATTGTTAATTAATTTCTGAGAGAGGGTCTTGCTCTGTCAGTCAGGCTAGAGTGTAGTGGCATCATTATAGCTCACAGAAATCTCAAACTCATAGGCTCAAGCAATCCTCCTGCCTCAGCCTCCCAGGTAGCTGTCACTACAAGCATGCACCCCCACACCTGGCTGATTTTTCTATATTTTGTAGACATGGGGTCTCACTATGTTGCCCAGGCTGGTCTTGACCTCTTGGCCTCAAGTGTTACTCCTCCCATGGCCTTCCTCAAAGTACTAGGGTTATAGGCATAAGCCACTACACCTCTCCTACCTATTCTCCTGTTTTAAATCTTTAGCCATCTCTACCTCTCAACATTTGCTTTCCAAAACATAGATCTGATTTTTTCCATTACTGTTTAAAATTCTTTGAAGATTTTTCTCTTATTTACTACATTTCAAATTCTTCCTACATGACCCCTCTTCTAAACCCTGTGTACCTTTTCTAGTCTCATTCAGTGCTACCATCCCCAATATGGTACTCTAGTCACACAGCAAAGCAAACTACTTGCCATTTTCTGATATATTTTTTGGACATTTATTAACTCCTTTCTTCTTTCTAAATGTCCTTCCCTTTTCTACTTTCTGGCAAAGTATTGCTCACCTGTCTAAGCTCTGGTCAAACTTCACCTCCAAGTAGCCTTTCCCAAACCCCCAAAAGAGTTAATCATTTTCTCCTCTGTACTCCCATGGCCTGTCTCACAAACCTCTATTATAGCATTTTTTTCTTTTTCTGAGACAGAGTCTCACTATGTCACCCTGGGTAGAGCGCAGTGGTGTCACAGCTCACAGTAACCTCAAACCCTTGGACTTGAGCGATTCTCTTGCCTCAGCCTCTCAAGTAGCTGGGACTACAGGTGCCTGCCACAACACTCGGCTATTTTTTGTGGCAGTTGTCATTGTTGTTTAGCTGGCAAAGGCTGGGTTAAAACTCACCAGGCTCTGTGTATGTGGCTGGCACCATAACCGCTGCGCTATGGGCACCAAGTCTCTATTACAGCTTTTTTTGTTTGTTTGTTTTTCAATATTTCATTTCATTTCATTTCATTTCTATTGTTGGGGATTCATCGAGGGTATCAGAAACCAGGTTACACTGATTACATTTGTTAGGTAAAGCCCCTCTTTTGATCATGTTTTGCCCCCAAAAGGTGTGGCACACACCAAGACCCCACCCCCTTCGCTTCATTTTTTATATTGTGTGATGATTGTTTGTAAGTCTATTTCTCACACAACTGGTCCTACTCATCTTTGAACCCTCCTTTTTTCTACCCACCTCTCACTCCTCAGCATACAGGATACCTGCAACATAGTAACAGGCAGCTAACATAGTTTGAGCCCTTAGGCACTTAATAAACATTTATTGAATAAATGAATTCATCACAGGAGAGATTTCAGGAAGTCTAAGAAAGTTCCTATCTTTAGGATTTCCTGAAACCCTAATTATAGGGGTTTATACAAAACATGCTTGTCAGCACAGGTGTGTATTTCCTTAATTGTGGCTAATGACAAAACAGGCATATAACCAATATCCTATATATTATTGCTCAGGTGAGGCTATAATCTTTGCAGACCAGAATACAGGGCATTTTAAAACTGGCTAAAATGTAGTCTCCAGAAAGCAGGAATTTTTCTCTTTGTTTACTGTTGCATCTTTGGCGCCTTGTACATAGTAAGTGCTTGCATTAGTCAGGGTACCAACAGGGAACAGATGGCACACTCAAAATAGGATGAGATGAAAAGAAACCATTTATAAAGGTGTAGGTGGGGTATAGGGAAACCACAAATGATAGCGAAGTAACCCAGAGCTTGTAACAGTGAAAAGCTATTACCACTGCCCTGGGTCTCAAGGGAGAGGTGACGTAGAACAGACTTCTCTGCCTCAAGAACAATGACCATCAGCTGCAGCCACCTCCATGAGGGCAACCTCAATTCAAATCACAATGTTCAAAACGATGTAGAAAAATTCAGCCTTATGTGGTTAGCATTAGTGTACAGGAATATAATCTAGTTTAAGAAACAATCAGCTGTAGTCTCAGCCAAGGCTGGCAAATGTGTGGCATACTTGCCACAATTCTTCCCTTTTTCATTCCTCAACCTGGCCCTGAACATGGACTCTTTAAAATTTAATCAGGGGTGGGCGCTATGGCTCATGCCTGTAATCCTAGCACTCTGAGAGGCTGAGATGGGTGGATTGCATGAGCTCCTGAGTCCAAGACCAGCCTAGGTAAGAGCAAGACTCCATCTTTACTAAAAACAAAAATAGAAAAACTAGCTGGGCATTGTGATGGGTGCCTGTAGTACCAGCACTCGGGAGGCTGAGGCAAGACAATTGCTTGAACCCAAGATTTAGAGGTTACTGTGAGCTATGATGCTACGGCACTCTACCTAGGGCAACAGAGAAAGACTCTGTCTCAAAAAAAAAAACAACAGACTTTTTTTTCCTACTTCACCCATAAAACTCCCTATAATACTTTCAACACAATGTTCCATGCAGTAACTACAAGTAAATTACTGTTACCCAGTAGTATTAAACCTATTTGCCAAACTGGTTCTAGTCAAATAAGTATACTAGTATGATTGGTAGGGCCTTTCTAGTTTGAATAAGTCCCTCATTGAATAAGTCCTCTGGGGATACAGAAGTTGGGTCAGGTCCCAGGGAGAAGGAACTGCCAAGTGCTATACTAAGCAGTTTGTATTTGTTTTGTTATGTTTTGTTTTGTTGGCCCCAGACAGCAGGGTTAGGGTTCAAGTTAGGATTCTGGTTCTAAGGGAGGAAATGAGAATGCAAGTCAGCAAAGTAAAATTTCTACAGACTGGTCAAAACAATGAGGGTTGAGGAAAAGGAATATAGTGGGGGTGGCACCTGTGGCTCAAGGAGTAGGGCGCTGGCCCCATATACTGGGAGTGGTGGGTTCAAGCCCGGCCCCAGCCAAAACTGCAAAAACAAACAAACAAAAAAAAGGAATATAGTGGGCATATAGGAGATGTTTAGCAGAATGAGATTGATTCAGACTCGTGCTAGTGGAAATGATGTTTCTAGTATACTATTTTAGACCTGGTGTGGATTGACTCAGAAATTTGGTATGGCTGAACTCACAACAGTTAGAAAATCTCAGGTACCTGCAGCTAAGTAGAACAAGATAGAGAAAGGAGTAACAAGCTGCTTTCCTTTTCCTCTTCTATTTTTTTTTTTTGTTAACTTTCTAAATTAAGCCAAAAGCTTTTTCTGTGCATACTTAACTAAGATAAGCATATGAGATCACAATAACTACCATTTACTCAGTATCTACTATGTTTTATGCTTTAGATATGTTCTCATTAATCTGCATAACAATTCTATAAGGTAGATATAATTATACTTTACAGATGAAGAAATGGAAGTTTATAGTAATAAAGCAATTAAGTTGCAGCTCTAGGGTTTCAAGCCAAGCTTCCTTGGCTCTAAAACCTGTACTATTTCTGATGTGTCAGCTGCCTATGCTATCCTGTTGAGACCATGATTTCAATCAACCTCAAGGCTTGAATTCCTCAGAGTCTTCATAAATGATGAAAACAAGCAAGCTCTATATAGTAAGGCCATAAAAGGATACCTATTTGTATATTACCAAGATTAAGAATAACCAGAATATTTTATTTTTTTTTTATGGTTTTTTTTTTTTTTTGGTCGGGTCTGGGTTTGAACCCGCCACCTTCGGCATATGGAGCCGGCACCCTACTCCTTTGAGCCACAGGCACCGCCCTATTTTATTTTATTTAGCTCCAAATTTCTCATGTCAATTATGTTACTTGCCTTATGCAAAGTACTTTCTAGAAGAAGTCATCTCATCCATGGTTCCTGATGGCAGGATAATGTATGTATTATACTATGTTATTTTTCTCTTTCAGACTGTCCCTTCCCTAGATGTGTGGTCCAGGGACAAGCATCTGTCCTAAGAGGTGCCAGTCGCCTCCCACAAAGCCTGCCATGATAAAACAAATTGACCCAGTTGCCTGAGGTTTTCTCACTCAGATTTGGAATTTGCAAGTACAGAGAATATCAGGTTAAAGGGTAGAATTAAAGCCCTAGGGGATTTTGGCAAAATGAAGCAGAAGCTATAAGATAAAAAATAAAATAAAACAGGTGTTAGACGTGGTGGCTCACAACTGTAATCCTAGCACTCTGGGAGGCCAAGGCCAATAGATTTCTTGAGCTCAGAAGTTCAAGACCAGTATGTGCAAGAGTGACAAAATAGAAAATAGAAAACTATCCAGGGATCATTGTGGGTGCCTGTAGGCTCGGCTACTCAGGAGGCTGAAGCAAGAGGATCTCTTAAGCCCACGAGATTGAGGTTGCTGTGAGCTATGATGACAACATGGCATTCTACCGAGGGCAACAGAGTGAGACTCTGTTTCAAAAAAAAAAAAAGGTAAATAAATAAAACAGGCTCAGTGGCATGCACCTGCAGTCCCAGCTACTTGAGAGGCTGAGTGGGAGGATCCCTTGAACTCAGGAGTTCAGGGCTACAGTGCAGCCTGGGCAACATAACAACACCCTGTCTCTAAAAAAAAGTATATAACTTGGGATTGTGACAAAAAACAAAGGACATATTCAAATTAGCATAAGTTAAGGAGGGTTTATCTACAAAGAAACTAATTACCAATATGAGGGCAGGGTGTAGGGGAACCACAAAGGTAGTGAGAAACACAGTAAAGGCAACAAGGGAACTATTACCACCCCTAGACTTGAAAGAAGGAGCATAGGAGAGTGGAAAGGGGAAAGCTGTGTAGAGTGAGCCATCTGGAGAGGAGCTGTGGCCTTTTGTTGAGGGTTACAGCTGCGCAAAGTGACTTTCCAGGGAAGGAGCCAGGAGAATAAATATACTGACCGCATTCTGTTCATATAATCCATACAGGCCAAGCTTCCAGGAAAGAGAGCACTGTGGAGAAGGGCAAAGAGGGGATCGGTAGGGGCAGAATGAAGATATTTTGGGCATAGCAAGTTAAAAGGAAATAAAACAATGAGTAGAGGGAGGATAGAGTAGACATGTGGGAGAAAAAGGTGCTAAGTAAGAAAAAGAGAACGAGAGCATGCTGTCCACAGAGAAACCACAAGGGTAGGTCATTCCTGGAATTGCCTCAGATCCTGACGACTTTCCAGTTTGAGATCCTGTTCCAGTTTTAGGCTCAGTGTAGCTTTACAGTAGACCCTCTCCCTTTAAAATAGTCTATGAGTGGTTCTTTTCTGCAACTCCAAAAGCCTAATGAAATGCTGAGTACAGTGAGAATAGTTTATTCCTCTTAAAAATCTTTCAAACAAAGGCATTTCAGGTAGGCCACTTACTGAGGAAGAATTATAACATTCTTCTCACCTTTTTATAAAGTGTCCAACTTTAAAAATAAAGGTGCCAGGGTCATGAAAACCACCGACTGTCAAAATAGAGAAATTATGAAACTGACCTAATTACATGTGCTATCTCGGATTATGGAAAAGCCATTCTTTAGGAGAATCACAGACCATTCTACAGGAAATTAAGTTAACAGTACATTTTTTCTTTAATAGCCTTCTCCTTCCACTCCCTAGGTTTATTGATATATTGCTATACTAAATTGCCCATATTTAAAGTGTACAATTTGATCAGTTTTGACATATGTATTCATTACCATGATCAAAATAGTGTTTCCATCTGTTCCAAAAGTTTCTTTGTACCCCGTCTTGTAAACCTTTCCTCCTCCTACTCACATCCCTGGGCCACCACTGACCCATTTTCAGTCACTACAGATTAGTTCGCACTTTCTAGATTTTTATATAAATAGATCAGATAGTATTCTTTTTTCCTGTTTTTTAACCTCAGCATGATTATTGTGGGATTAATCTATGTCATTGCACTTATAAATAGTTCTTTCTTTCTTATTGCTGAGTGGTATTCCTTGTATGAATATACTTTAATTTGTTCATTCATATCTTAATGAATATTTGGATTATTTCCAGTTTGGGATATTATATAACTATCAGTTTTTAAATTTATTTTATTTTATTTTATTTTATTTTTTTGAGACAGAGTCTCAGTCAGTCACCCTGGGATTGAGTGTCATGGCGTCATAGCTCACAGCAACCTCAAACTCCTGGGCTCAAGCGATCCTCTTGTCTCAGCCTCCTGAGTGGGTGGGACTACAGGTACCTGCCACAACTGTCAGTTTTAAGGGAGGAACAGGAATGATATTTTTCTGTATGATCAAGAGCAGTTAGAATAAACTGCTTCATTAAATGGAAATTCAAAAGCCTTATACCTAGACAGAGAAGATCTGGGTTGGTCATTTACTGGCTGTGGGACTTGAGGCCAATAACTTTAAACTTGCTGAACTCGAAGCTCTCATCTGTAAACATAAAATTAATAATTCCTGCCTCAGCCAAGTGCTTATGGTGCACACCTGTAAGCCTAGCTACTCTGGAGCCTGAGGCAGGATTCCTTGGCTCATGAGTTTGAAATTAGCCTGGGCAACATAGTGAGACTCTATCTCAGAAAAATGAAAAGAAAAAAAAAGTATACCCACCTCCCAAGATTGTTATGAAGATTAAATAAGACATACATACATAATCTTTTATTTGACTATTACTATTATAGCAGTAGAGGGGAGAGTGTTGAGAAGTTAGGGAAGAACTTGTCTTGCTTGGGCTGGCATAACAAAATAGTACTATCAGGTGTGTGGTTTAAACATCAGAAATAAATTTCTCACAGTTTTAGAGGCTTGGAAGTCCAAGAACAACGTGCAAGAATGATCATGTTCTGGTGTAGTATTTGTAAACTTGCACTCTACTGTCTCTTCCTTTAAGGGCACTAATCCCATCATGAAGGCCTTACTGTCATCACTTCTAAACCTAATTAAAGGTCCCATCTCCAAATACCATCTCACTGGGGGTTAGGGTTTCAACATATGAATTTAAGGGCATGGGGTGATTCAGTCCATAGCAGAGAACCCTTTTAGTTTTTCTAGGACTCCTTGCAGACTCTTGTAATGAGCCCCCAAAGACACTGTCAAGTATGTTGGCGCTGAGCAAAAATATAAAAAGTGGTCAATTTTCTTTCTTTGTGAGGGCAAGCTCCATTTCTTTTCTTCTGTTTTCACGTTAATTAATATGCTAATTATTCTATCAGGTGCTTTATTCCATGAATATTTATTGAGGTAATAAGTTCTTACATAGTGTTCTATATATATATATATATACATATATATATATATTTTTTTTTTTTTGAAGCTGAGTCTCACTTTGTCACCCCCAGTAGAATGCCATGGTATCATAGCTCACAGCAACCTCAGACTCTTGGGCTCAAGAGATTCTCTTGTCTAAGCCTCCCAAGTAGCTGGGACTATAGGCGCCCCCCACAATTTTAGAGACAGGGTCTCCTTCTAGCTCAGGCTGGTCTCAAACTCCTGAATTTAGGCAATCCACCTGCCTTGGCCTCCCAGAGTGCTGGGATTACAGGCATGAGTCACTGTGCCCAGCCCATAGTATTCTATAGATCACAATATTTTTTTGGATATATTATCTCATTCTGACCCTCAAAGTTCTTCCCGGGAATTATGGATAGCAGGTAATATTATCTCAACTATCAGAGGGGGAAACTAAGGCTCAGAGAGGTTAAAAACTGGTGAAATAGCCCAGTTCTCCAAATGACAGTGCAGAGTGTCTTCTACTTTGGCACACTGCCTACCACTATTCTTGATAGGATTCATGTGAAAGTTTTAGCCTCCAGTTATTACAAATATATTAATATGTAGTATCTTTGCAGGATAAAACTCCAAACTTTACTTTACTTTAATTTTATTTTTTTGAGACAGAGTCTCACTCTGTCACCTTGGTTAGAGTGCTATGATGTCACAGCTCACAGCAACTTGAAACTCTTGGGCTCAAGAGATCCTCTTGCCTCAGCCTCCTGAGAAGCTGGGACTATAGGCGCCAGCTACAACTCCTGGCTAGTTTTTTCTGTTTTTAGTGGAGATAGGGTCTCACTCTTGCTCAGGCTGGTCTTGAACTCCTGAGCTTAAGCAATCCTCCCACTTCAGCCTCCCAGAGTTCTAGGATTACAGGCTTCAGCCACCGCACCAAGTTCAAACTTTATTTTTAAAGTTTGCTTGGTCTGGCTCAGCGCCTGTGGCTCAATGGGCTAAGGCGCCAGCCATATACACCTGAGCTGGTGGGTTCGAATCCAGCCCGGACCTGCCAAACAACAATGACAGCTGCAACCAAAAAATGGCCAGGTGTTGTGGTGGGTGTCTGTAGTCCCAACTACTTGGGAGGCGGAGGCAAGAGACTCGCTTGAGCCCAGGAGTTGGAAGTTGCTGTGAGCTGTGATGCCATGGCACTCTCTCCAGGGCAATAGCTTGAGGCTCTGTCTCAAAAAAAAAAAAAAAGTTTGCTTGGTCTTAGAAAACTAACAGTTGGCTCGGCGCCTGTGGCTCAATGGGCTAAGGCACCAGCCACATTCACCTGAGCTGGCAGGTTCGAATCCAGCCCGGGCCCACCAAACAACAATGATGCTGCAACCAAAAAATGGCCGGGCGTTGTGGCTGGCGCCTGCAGTCCCAGCTACTTGGAAGGTGGAGGCAGGAGGCTCGCTTGAGCCCAGGAATTGGAGGTTGCTGTGAGCTGTGATGCCCCAGCACTCTATCCAGGGTGACAGTTGAGGCTCTGTCTCAGAAAAAAAAGGAAAAAGAAAAGAAAGAAAGACAGGGTAGGACTAGGCTGGGCACAGTGGCTCATACTCTGGAAGGCCAAGGTGGATGGATTGCCTGCGCTCAGGAATTCAAGACCCTAAAAACTAGCCAGGTGTTGTTGTGGGTGCCTGTAGTCCCAGCTACTTGGGAGGCTGAGG
>CAUYRH010047501.1:0-12824 GCA_963574655.1 Perodicticus potto
GGCTGCGTAATATTCCATGGTATACATGTACCACAGTTTATTAAGCCATTCGTGTGTCGATGGGTTCTTGGGCTTCTTCCATGACCTAGCGATTACGAATTGGGCTGCAATAAACATTCTGGTACAGATATCTTTGTTGTAGTGTGTTTTTTGGTCTTCTGGGTATATACCAAGCAGAGGAATTATAGGGTCAAATGGCAAGTCTATTTTTAGATCTCTGATTATATAAATCTTAAAGTAAGGCTTTTGTTTGACTGAAATCTGAGATTGGGTGGAATGTATTATTTAGGGGAAAAATAAATTATCCATTTGAGTGGGTTAGATAATATGAAAGTTTCTGTTGCACATAAATGTTCAGAGATGAGTGGTCTGAGCCTAGCAGCATTGCTCTATGATCCTTAAAATAAGCTTCTGGAGATGCTATAATCCTCATTTTCTAGCGTACATTGTGGGAAGCAGAGCATTCATGAATAACAGCTCCATCTTTAAGGATATGATTGGAAGTTTTGCATATAAATTTCAAAGTTGTTCAAGTGCTTACACTAGCTGTAAAGGAGATGGGAAATGCTGCTTAAACCTGGGTAGCCGTGTTCCTGGTGAAAACTTAGGAGGTTATATTATTTAAGGAAAAAGGGAAAATTAGTTACAAGAGGACAATTGCAGATTATGGTACCTGGAGTAAGGTATAAAGAAAAGGCAAAATTCTCTAATAGCATGGGGGTAGAAAAGAAAAAACAGCCAAGAAATTATTGACCAGAAGATGAAAGTAGGAACGAAGAAATTTTGGATCTTTGATTTATCACACTTCTAGCATGTCATTTAATTAACTTTGCCTTAAGTTTTTAAAAAGTATGAATAGTATTTTCTTTTTTCTATTTCAGAAATATAGTAACTTAGTTTAAAAGTTATTTTACTTGTACTGAATGGCTTCATGTATGTATAATGTAATTACCAGTGGTATGATTATTTCTAAAGTGATCTGTTTGGAAGGAGCACATTATTAGGACCTAGCAAGGTAGAATTTTAGGAGATAGAAGATTCTTAAAGTCAAGAAATGGTGAAGTTATTCAGAAAAATATTACCATATGTTAAAGTTCTGTACCTGTTTCTGTCCTCAAGATTTAAAGTACCTTTGGGGTTAACTTTTTTTTGTCTTTTGGGTTTATTTTCTTTTGAAGATATAAGCTGATTCTAATGATTTTTCAACCAATATTTTATTGATATATTTAGTTCACAGAGGATGAATTTGGAGCATTTAGAAATTAAGCAGTAAATAAAATGTAAGTTCTGCTGAGTCTTGGGTATTTTTGTTATACCTTTATGCTGTGAATTCCACCTAAAGAACAAAGGGTATGACTACAGAGTGAGAAAAAAATATTTTTTACAGGAAGGGTAAAAAAGGTGGGCACTTGTCCTCTACCCCTATCATCTATTAGATGTGTGAACTCTTGAATAGGTTCCAAACTGCTTCAAAGCAGGCCTGGTTGTATGTTATGTTTCTTTACTTCTATTAGACATATAAACTCTCCTCTCTGTATTTCTTGTTCAGTTGTGACTCTGGGTAATTTATAAGAGACTAGCATCTTAGAAGGTTTGGGTCCTATGTCAGGCCCTGTAGTCATCGTTGGGGTCTGGCATATAGTGGAGTCTACTAGAATCTTTGCTCTTTCTACATACTTTCTATCACACTTTGTTATTGGGAGGTCCCAGCTGAAAGTTTATATTTCCTAGTGCTCTTACGGTCAGGAACTGAGGCCACCAAATGTGAGCAAAGTCATCAAATAGTGCCTCCATGAAAAGCTATCAAGCAAGTGAGGTGTCCACTCAGGCAAGCGTCCTTACTGCCTTTTGTTTTTTTTTTTAACATAAATGGGGAAGTGATAGCAGATGAGATGATAGCAGCCTAGATCTAAGGATAAGGGGAAGAAAGACAAATGAGCCTAAGTGTCTTTGTGAGTTGGGAGGTGCCGTACATGGCATACTGAAATTGCCTATCCCTATTTCTTCTAAACAAGAGCCAAAAAGAACACCTAGGAACAGAGCATCAGACCAGGATTCAGGTGTAAACCTATAAAAGAGAGTGAATAAAGCCAGAATACACCAAGAGGAAGCAGGAGAGTAAGACTATAACCCTCTGTGAAGTCTAATTTTGGCTTGATCTGCAAGGATGTGGGGAGCTGTGGGGCGCTGTGGGGCATAAACTACCCAGAGAATTGTCCTGCAGAGTCATCCCACTTTGAGGCAAGGTGATCAGCCTTTTGTAGCATGAATAAGTCACCCATCAGCTGTGGGCTACCCCCTGAAGCAGGTGCATGTCTAACTTTCTGGGATAGGCCACTCTTGTCAGCTGAGGACAGTTCTCCAGAGGACAGGTACAGAGTAAGCAATTAGCCAGAGCCTTCCAGAGGCTGGAGTCTGAGTATGCCAGACCAGTGCAACTCTGCAGACAGGGCATTGCCATGTCTTCTCCAGTTCACCCCTCACATTGTTCAGGGCCACTTGCTTCTAACATGAAATTTATTGTATCCATTCCATCCACCTAATCTTCTCTGGGGTTCTGGCTTAAAGAGTTCTGGAGAATTTTCAAGGAGAGGATTAGGGATCTGAATTTCAGCCTCTACTGAGAAATAGTTGATTATAGGTTATAACTAGTGCTTATCTCCTTCCTTGCTACCCATTCTAGACTATTCTCCCTCTCTGCCTGTACTTCTCAGGTCAAGGGGCTTGCCTTCAAATGGTCCTCATCCCTAAAGTGCCAAAGCCCAATTACCATGTCTTTGGTAGGCTGTGTTTGATCAACTTTTCCATTTTTAGTTAAAATTAGGCATGGCAGTCAACAGTGGTGCCAGTATTGGGTGCCAAACATACTTCTTTCTATCTTTAGTCCTTCCCTTCATATCCCTTAGGGTTATTTCTCTGTGACTCATATGGAAACTCCTTTCTATGGCTTGACACAAGACCATCAAGTAATTAAGCAGCACCATAGTTTTAAGTTAATCTCACTTTTTCTGCTTACCACTAGAAGCATTCTACTCTGGGTACCAACACCTCCAGAACAGCACGGCCTAAAGTTTTGGATATCAGAGACTCACGTTCTCCAACTGGTCACTGAGAATGGTGGTGAGAAGGTTCATTCTTATTTTCATTCCTTTATTAATATATTTTATTTTATTTATATTTCAAAGAAATACTGTGATTCAGAATGATAATAGTAGCAGCAAGTTGTAATATGAGAATAATACAGGTCATCACACTTAGTGAACCAGTGCAGTGGTTCACAAATACAGAGCTGCTCATCTAGTGGCTTGTAAAGCCATATGAGTATCACAATCAGCAGGGAAATGGATCATAAATACACATTTTTGAGGGCTGGTATGAGACATTATAATTCACCAGGTTAAGGAGTACAGCGATTTACAGTTTTAGAATCCTTTGGTGATTCTTATAATCTATCATATTTGGAAATTGTTATGCTAGAATGTGTATAAGTTTGTAGGGGTTTTTTGTAGTAATATCTTTTTCCTAGGAAGCATAGTTGTGGTATTGGGTCAGAAAGGGTTGAATATACTTTTTATCCATGGTTTCTAAGTAGAAAAAAAAATAGTGCATTTGTTATTTTATATATTTTTGGCTAAAGTAGGGATGTGTATCTATTTTTTGAAATAAAAATGTAATGGCTTTTCCCTCAAGGATCTAGCCCTGAAACACTTCCATTTATTGAATTAATGATCATAAACATAAGGCAGACAAGAATTACTTGTGAAGATGATATTACCCATAGGTAAAGACACAGAAGTTCACAGTATATTGGAAGCACAAAATAGGAATCATTCAAATTTCAGGAAAGTTGTCACAAGTGAGACAAATGGTTCTTTCCAGCTTCATAATGTCACAACTCTATGTGCTGTGATTGCTTAGAATAGAGTGGAATATTTCATCATGACTTTAGTCAAGTATTAATATCCCCACACTGGCTAACTGGAAATGAGTGAAGGCTCACTGAAGATAAACCTCTTTAACTCATTCCACCCCACATCAGATCTAGGAGCAAATCCTGACATCTCTCTTAATAATATACCCCAAATTGAGCCATTTCCCTCTTTTTCCTTGCCATCAGTTTGGTAAATATCTCTATCATATCTTTCCTTAATTATCACAGTAACTTTCTGACTGGACTCCCTCCAGCTCTGGTCTCCACCATAAAACACATGCACATGCATAATCACACATATACACAATTGGTATCACAACTGAAAAATAGATTTTGTGCAGATATGGTCTCTACTTGAAATCTTCTAATAGCTCTGCAACTCATTCAGAGTTAAGACCAATGTCTTTACTGTGACCATGTCCCCCATTACCCCATTGGTGTAATGTATCCCATTACACCAAGCTTATCTTCTGTTAAACTTTCCCTTGTGCATTCTGCTTTAGTCACACTGGCAAGTTCTCTGAACATAACAGGCGGGTTTGGAGCAAGATGGTGGGTTAGAGACATCTTCTTACCATCCACTTGCAGTGAGACAGGGGACAGAGGACTTTAGCTACCTATGGGTGGGGAATCCTACCCAGAAATATCACTCTGGGGCACAGTGAAAAGTAGGAGTCAACGAGAAGGTCTGGAGCTGAGGAAGACCAACATAGAAGGCAACATCCAGTGTATAGGCAGAAGCTGGCCAGCCTTCCCAGAAAGGACTAAAGGCAGAACAGGGCTATTCTGTAGTTTTTAGTTTTTTGGAGTAGGCTTCTCACTGAAGCTGCCTTAGAAAGGCTTAAGGAAGCAAGTAAACTCAAATAGCATCCAACAGCTGGGATTGAATACCAGGTAGGGGTGGAACCCCCATTGGCTTGGCTACCAGCAGAGTGCCACCACTGTTGGAAGACCACTGGGGAGGAACAGTCTGTAGGATCCTAGTACATGGCCAGCTCTGGTGCATGTTCTAAGCTTGGGCAGCCAAATTTGGGGTAAGTTGAACAGCCCCTGTACCCCCAGGGAGGATATTTTGTCATCAAGGGGCACTATTTAGAAAGTCAAGATGTGTCTCCTAAGAAATCTGATGAGAACTCTGGGATCCCAGTCTCATAGGAACTGAATGCTGGTGAAATATCCAGGTCCTGATTGAGAACAAATTAGTCAGGAAGACAGGACCAGGTCTCTTCAGCAACTTGATAGTGGCTTCTAGCCCTCATCTTACATAGCAAAACTAGTGTGTGTGTTCTGTCTCCTAACACCACAGTGCTGCCTGACATCCAGGTGCTCATGGACATACACACATACATTTTCTTTTTTTGCTCCTTTTCTCAATTTTTTCCCTTAGTTTTATGTTTTTGTTTTATTTGGATTGGCTGTATTATTTTTTTTATTTTTACTTTCTTCAAAAGCAAGGCTCTTCCATTTTTGTTACAGTTTTTCAGCCCCTTTTATTCTTTATTTCTCTTCTTTTATCTCTCTTTTGGTAGAAATTTTTCTACTTTTCTCATTTTTCCCACATAAATTTCTGATATAAGAACTAAGATACCTTTTGTTTCCTTCATCTTATATAATTGCATTTTTAATTTTCTTTATTTTTATTTTTGTCTTTGCTCTAAGGGCTTGGTGGGAGTCATGGCATTGGTCTGGCTCAACATGACCATGAGCTCATGGCCTAGTTGAGCCATCTTTGGCCTTTGGAAAGTTGGTATTGGTAAGTCCCCACTGCAATATACTGCTGATTTTTTTTTTCTATCTTTGGTGGAGGTGGGGTCTTGCTTTTCCCCAGGCCAGTAAAGTGCTCCTGACCTTAAAGGAACCACCCAGCCCAGCCCCCCAAAGTCATGGAGTTGTGGGCATAGATCAAAGCACCCTCCTGAACACCATTTCTCCTGTCTTTCTCTTTCTGTACTTCTTCTTTCCTTTTCTTTAATTCTTTACATTCACCACCACCCCCCTTTTTTTCTTTATCTTTTTCTTTTCTTTCCCTCTTCTTGCTCTTTTCTCTTCTTTCCTTTGGACCTATATCAAAAGGCCACTTCAAAAATCTAAGCTCAGAGACAAGGTAATTTAAAGTGAGAGGAAAAAGTAGGGGGAGGAAGTGAACAAGCAGAAAACACACAGAAGGAGGAACCAACATGGAAAACCAGAATAGAGCAACCCTCCAAGATATCTTGAGGTAGCTACCACTGAGGATTCTACCTATAAATAATTAGTGGAAATGACAGAAAGGGAATTTAAAATGTGGATGGCAAAAAACAATGAAGGGAATTAAAGAGAAAGTAGAAAATAATCAAAAGGAAATCCAAGAACTGAACCCCCAAATGGATGAAAGATATAAAGAATATAGAAAGGTTAGAGCAGGGCTTAAAGAATTGAAGAGTTAATCAGGGATTTAAAGATTCAGTATAAAATATCAATAACAGATTAGACCAGGGATAAGAAATAAACCCAGTTAGAAGGACTGGAGATACCAAGTGCTGAGATCCCATTTAGAAGGACCAGAGATACCAAGTGCTGAGGTCCTCTTTTTGTCTTGAGCTAACCCAGGTAGTTAAAGAGGCAGAAAAGACAGAGAAAGCAGAGCATTCACTCAAAATTATAGGACTTCATGAAGCATTCAAACATATGAATTATAGGTATCCCTGAAAGGGAAGAAGAACGTCACAGAGGAATTGAAGCCCTACTAGAGGGTATCATAAATGACAATTTCCCAAGTATCACTTAGGTTCCAAAACACTCCATTTAGAAGGATATTGAACTCTGGGTCATCTCAACACTAAAAGAGCATGTGCAAGTCATGTTGTAATGAACCTGCTCAAAGTCAAGACGACAAAAAATTCTGCAAGAAGCTAGGAGTAATCACCAATTGACTTACAAGAGCAGATCTATCAGGGTGAAAGCAGACTTTTCAGCTGAAACTTTCCAAGCCAGAAGAGAATGGTCATCTACCTTTAACCTTCTTAAATAAAATAATTTTCAGCCATAATTCTGTATCTTGCTAAGTTAAGCTTCAGAATTGATGGAGAAATCAAATACTTTACTGACAAGCAAGCATTGAGGAAATACACCACAAGACTAGCTCTATAGGAAATACTTAGACCTATTTTGTATATTGACCATCACAATGGAACACCAGCAAACTAAACACCTAGAAACTAAAGGACAAAACCTAGTTTTCACAGTTGCACAGAGGATAAAACTAAGCAATGACCTTTCACAAAATAAGTGTGGTAGAATTTCACTCATCTCATCTGTTCTCAGTAAATGTTAATGGCTTGCATTCTCCTCTGAAAAGGTACAGGCTGTATGATTGGATAAAAAATCCCAAGTCATCTATATATTGTCTCCAGGAAACAAACCTAAACATGAAGGATAAAACAATGGTGAAGAGTTGTAAAACAATATTTCAGGCAAATGGAAAACAAAAGAAAGGAGAGGTTGTAATCTTATTTTCAGATGCAAGTGGATTTAAAGCAACTAAAGTAAAAAAAAAAAGGCAAAGATGGTCACTTCATAATGGTCAAGGGAACAGTACAATAAGAGGATATTTCATTTCTAAATATTTATACACCCAATTTATATGCACCCTAATTTATGAAATGGACCTTTATTGGTTTGAGCATATGATATCCTATAGCACTATAATAGTTTGGTACTTGAACATTACAGGTAAGTTCCTTTCTTAATGCATTGGAACATGTGGTTTTTTCTGTATGGAATGTCCTCCTTCTAGATATCTATATAGCTTACTCTTTTAGTTCTTTCATATTTTTTACTTTACCATTGGTACATCAGTGAAGTCTTCTATGACCATCCTATCCAAACTTGTAATCCTGCCCAGAACATTATTTTATTCCTTTCCATGCTCTATTTTGTAGCCTCAATGCCTTACATTATTCATTCTATTATATATTTTATTCATGTATCTTATTTACTATCTATCTCATCAACTAAATAATAAAAGCTCTATCAGGACAGGACAGTGACTATTTCTAGGTACTCAGTAATGATTTGAATTTAAAATAATCTATTATATAATTGTTGGTAATATTTTTCTTTTAGGAATTTCTTAATTTATGATGACTGTGATAAAGTTGGAATTTTCTGAGAACTCAAGCAAAATGGATCTCTGAGATTTAAAGATTTGATTTTATTTTCCATCCTGACCATATCATAAACCTGACTTTAGCAATCAGGGTGTGAAGCTTTAATTGGTCTTAAGTATCATTCTTAGTCCAGTCTTGTATTTTACAAAAAGAAACTGAGGTTGAGAGCAAGAAAATGACTTGCCGAAAATCTCACAGAATGAGTGTCACTTGCTGATATAGAATTTGTTCTTTTCAATTGTAGCATAGTGCTCTGTCAATTATGCCTTTCTTGGTCTTTTGTTTATATGCTAACACTTTGGTTAACTTTTAAAATGAACTGTTATTAAAATAACAGATTCTATTGTGAATAAAAATATTTTAGATTTTACCCAAACCTCACTTAGCCATTTTTATATTTTTTCTCACCCAATAAATGATTCTTAAAATATTCATGTGCATTAATATACATAATTTTACTTCACATAAGCATACAACTATATTTAATTCTGGAAGAAGGCCCAGTTCTGAGAATCTTAATAGGGCAAAGAGTTGCCACTGTATTAATTCATTTATTCAAGTAGTTGAATAATGCCTACTGTGTGCAAAAGACCAAGAAAGGTCTAATAATACATTAAGACTTAAGAAAGGAGATGATAAATAATTAAAAATAATTTCAGATAATAGTATGTGTTTTGAAAAAAGTAAAATAGAGAAATGCACTAGAGAGTGGGTCAGAAAAGAATAATTCTAAAGAAGGGATATCTGACCAGAGACTTAAAGGAAAACACTAAGTTACTCCTGAGATGATGACGGTGCAGAGTGATGTAGACAGAGATACCAAGTGCTGAGGTCCTTATGTTGCAATGAGCTTCTCATACTTAAGGAATACAAGAGCAGATTAGTTGGTTGTGTCATTGCAGGTAAATGAAGGCTGAGAAAAGATGATCAGAAAAGCAGCAAGAGCTTTGTCTTTGAACCTCATTGTCTTGGCAAAGATCTTGGGAAGTAGTTTAAAAGGGGGAAAATACTCTATTTTACACTTTTTTAGTCTATTTTATCACTTCTTGGTGATAGTTAACCAGTAGAGGAACAAAAGCAGACTCAAGAAAATAAGTTAGACTACAGGAAAAAAGATCAAAAGAAGATGGTGACTCGGAGAAAGGAGGTTGCAATGGAGATGGAGAGATTACATCACGTATCTGCACACCTACCACTGCTTCAGCAGCTAGATCTCTTAGGGTGTTTGGATCAATACAAACTCTTCCTGGTCTGACAAAAGCCCAAAATAGCTGGTAAATGTCATCAATTCTATAGTGATGAGACCAATGTATTGTATATCTTGCTCAAAGGCCAATTTCATGGAATACTAATCCAAAAAGAGTTTGTTTGGCAAAATGCAAGGAGGGTTGTTCTGTGGCTAATATGGGAAACAGACTCGGTAGCTGCCTATTTAAATATCCACAGTACAGAGTAGCATATTGAAAATTCTAAGAAGTTCAGCAGTAAAGATATTTAACTTTGTCTAACCTAGTTGTTCCTAAAATTTTTAGATGAAGAAACCCATTTTTTTTTTTTTTTTTTTTTTGGTGCCTTACTTACAGAACACTCACTAGTGTTCTGTACCTGCGGGGTGTGAAATTGAACAAACTGATGTGATGGAAAGATAACCACGGTAAGAGACCAATATTCTCTACTGTGATCATCGTCCTTTATTTTGTATGATATTGGACACATCACTTCCCATTTTTCTTAGTGCTATGGTTTAAAGGTGTCCCCCAAAAGTTCATGGGTCAGAAATATAATCCCTCTGCTCTGGATTAATAAGTGAATAGTTAACCAGTAGAGGAACAAAAGCAGACTCAAGAAAGTCAGTTAGACTACAGGAAAATTGGATTAATGTTATCACTGAAGTGAGTTCTTTATCTCAGAAGTGGCTTTGTTATAAAAGCAAATTCTCTTTGACTGTGGCCTGACCATGTTATGATGCAACAAGACCCTCACCAGGGGGTCCATGCTCTTGGAATTCCCATCTTCTAGAACTATGAGATGAACAACCTCTTTTTCTAGTAAATTACCCAATCTGTGGCATCCTGTTACAGCAATAGAAAAAAAGATACTCAGTTTTCTCATCAGTAAGATATGAGATCAGAATAATTAGTCATGAGTTTCACCATCTTTCATCAAGTTAGTATATGTAAAAGCTTTTTTTTAATATAAATCTTCAAAGTGTAGTTGCTTTGGATGAGGTCACCAACTCCATTAAATGATAGTTTCAGAGTGTTGCTTCAATATACCCTTCATTTTCCTAAGCCAATCATGACTTGCTCTTTTATACCCTGTAAACATTTTCTATCATCTTCACTTGCAAAGAAGACAATTAGTAAATGGACCACAATTGCTGCTGACCCAAGATCTGACTGTCCCCAGAGAAGAGTTATAAAACTGTGAAGGTAGGTCAGAGGCAATTGGATTTAGAGTAGAGCAGATATTCTCACTAGATGTTACTAGGCAACTGTCCAAGGTAAGATGGAAGAAATATTGATACCCAGACTGTACCTTGGAAGCCCATTTGTTTCAAATCTCAAGGAATACATTTTTCAGCAAAGAAAATTGAGTATGAGAAAACATTCTTTTGTTCAAAAAATTTACTGTATTATGGAAACAAGGAAAAGGTGAGCCATGTTTCTGCATCTTTAATGTTGCCTTGGCTCTATTTACCGCACAATTCTTCCTTCCTTCCTCCCTCCCCTCCCTCCCTCCATCTTCTCCCTCCCTCATTTCCAAGCTATACCTTGGAGAACCACCAGCAAACCTGAGGAATAGGCATAACAAAGAACAGTGGATAGAGTAAATGGGTGTTAAAAGGCCAGGAAAGAATTATGGGTGGGTGTTAAAAGGCCAGGAGGCAGGATTGAGGATGAGAAACAATATGAGACAAATTATTAGGAAGTATATACACTATGGAGGTGGGGAAAAAAGCATTTTCAAATTGATACTAACTCTTTCAGTTCAAAGAGACATATGGGTGCTAAGTCAAGCCACTCGGGTCTCTAGCCCCCCCTTTTTTGTTATCTCATATAATAATAGGAGAAATGATACTCCTTGTAAGAGAATTTTGTCTTTGGTAGCTCAGTGTCTGGGTATTTCCTAAGATCCCAGTGATCAGCTTTGGGAAAGGAAGTGGATACGACATGAGAAGCAAAAGGGGATAAAAAGTTGAATTGGAAAGAGAAAAACCCACCAGGGATAGAGGAAACTAATTTTTTGGGAATTCAAGGACAGGGGACAAAGAATAAAACAGCATGAGAAAGCTCAGTTTTGCCAACAGTCTTAGAGAGGTGGAAAATGGGACAAAAGAGAGGCTTTGGAGCAGGTGTAAGGCATAAGAAAACTGGTGAGTGGAGACAGGGGAAAGAAGATTTTAAGAAAGTTCCTGTGGACTGCAAACTGGAGCTCCTTGCACAGTGTACTGAGGAATGCTAGTAAATATTGTGGTCACATATAATCGTTTCTGATTATTGTTTCCTGAATATGACATTGAGCAAAGACCAGAGGACATGCCACCATACTTTACGTATAGTGAGATTGCACAAAGCCTAGAAAGGAGTGGAAAAGTTAAGAGGGTGTATGGGATGAGTATATATATAGAAGTGCACAGTAAAGCAACTGTGAAATATTCTCTGTTTTCAAAAAAGACCATTCTAATCCAAAAAAGGAAATTGTTAGGTCTAAGTGCACTTGCTGGTTGTAGAAGTTGTACTATGAAAGTTGTTTAATAGTTACCTAACTAGAGAAATCCTATTCCTGGCATTTTTAAGGAAATGTTTTCTATAGCATCTTTCTGGCCTGCTGTGAGAATACATCTCTGTGAGAAAACATAAAATAAGTAGATTTGTTGGTCTGAATATTTGACTCAGTGTTCTGTACCTTTGAAACAAATTTTAAAATTGTCATTACTGATTCTCCACCTTAATACCAACACACTATTTTCACTGGCTTTGCCTCCTGAGATTTATTTTTCATCAATATTCTTGCTATTGCCTTCTGTCTGTCTTCATAGGCTTCATTCAAAGAGACTGGGCATAATGAAATCATCTTTTTCTATTTATATAAATGTCAGCTAGGGCCTTGCAGAGCCTTCAATAACCACCCCAGAACTCCGTGGTTCACGAAAAGTATCAGCATGCAAAATTCTTTTACAACTGTGGACACTGAACCAGCAGAATAATGTTTGGAAAAGTGTCTCATAGTCAAATAGTTTCCACACTTTCAGCAATGGTGTTATAAAATAAAAGGAGGGGAAAAAAAAGAAGAAAAGAAAATAGTGTCTAACTTTCATATAAATTGGATTCAATTCTGACTAAAGTATATTACTTAAATATTATGTAATTCAACTTGTCAATATGTTTAGGATATTGCATCCTCATCTATAAGTGAAACATGTTTGTAATTTCTCTTTATAACAATATATTTTCTCCAATTTCAATATCAGGTGTATCCAGATCAAGTAGAATGATATTGAAATATTTCTTTTATTGTTTATAAAATATCTGGAATTGCTTTTTTTGTAAAAAAAAAAAAAATTAGAACAGTACCAAAAAATGCAAAAAAAAAAAAAAAAACAAACCTGAATGTCAGCTGCATATGGCACAAGGAGGCATTGTCAGTATTATCTTCATACTTCAGGAAATCTAAATTTCACAAGAATACTGTTTATCAGCATTTTTCTATTTGTAGTTAACATGTAAATGTTTTTATAATCA
>CAUYRH010047502.1:0-33899 GCA_963574655.1 Perodicticus potto
CTTCTGCTGGGTTTGGGATTGGAATGTTCTTCCTTTTCCAGTTGCTTGAGATGTCCCATTAAGTTGTTAACTTCCTCTCTTTCCATTCTCTTGAGGAAGGCTTGCAGTGCTATAAATTTCCCTCTTAGGACTGCCTTTGCAATATCCCAGAGGTTCTGATAATTTGTGTCTTCATTGTTGTTTTGTTCCAAAAATTTGGTAATTTTCTTCTTAATCTCATCTATGACCCATGTATCATTCAGCATAAGGTTATTTAGTTTCCATGTTTTTGCATGAGTATGCAGATTCCTGTTGTTATTGAGTTCAACTTTTATTCTATGATGGTTCAAGAAGATGCAAGGAATAAATAATTTCTATTCTTTTAAATTTGCTGAGGTTAGACTTGTGGCCTAAGATGTGATCAATTTTGAAGTATGTTCCATGGGCTGATGAGAAGAATGTGTGTTCAGTTTTGTTGGGATGAAATGTTCTGTAGATGTCTGTTAAATCTAAATGTTCAATGGCTAAGTATAAATCTAAAAATTTTTTTGCTTATCTTCTTATTGGAGGATCTATCCATCACTGATAAAGAGTGTTAAAATCTCCAACTACTATGGAGCTGGAGGAAATCAAGTTGCTCATGTCTATTAGAGTTTGTCTTATATGTTGAGGTACATTCTGGTTGGGTGCATAAATATTAATAGGTGAAATCTCATCATATTGAGTATTACCTTTAACAAATATGAAGTGTCCATCCTTATCCTTCCTTACTTTTGTTGATTTAAAGTCTATCGTGTGTGCAAATAAAATTGCAACACCTGCTTTTTACTGCTTTCCATTTGCCTGAATTATAGATGACCATCCCTTCACCCTGAGTCTATATTCATTTTTTAAGGTAAGATGAGATTCTTGTATTCAGCAGATATCCGGTCTGAGTTTTTGTATCAAGTCAGCCAACCTGTGGCTCTTTAGAAGACAATTTAAGCCATTCACATTAATTGAGAATATTGATATGCCTGGTAGAATTTTCGGTATTGAGATTTGCAAAAGTTCAGTAGACATTTTTAATCCTTTCAAGACTGTGGAAGTTGGAATTAAATCAAAAGTTTCTGAGTGAGTTTACTTTTGTGATGGAGGATTGCACTGGTCATTATGGAGAATAGGTCTGAGAATATCCTGGAGAGCTGGTTTATTTATGGCAAATTTCTTCAACATGTGAATGTCATTAAAGTATTTAATTTCTCTATCAAAATGAAACTCAGGTTAGCTGGATACAGAATCCTGGGTTGAAAGTTATTTTGTTTGAAGAGATTAAAAGTCAATGACCACCCTCTTCTAGCTTGAAAGGTTTCAGCAGAGAGATCTGCAGTTATTCTGATATTTTTCCCCTTGTAGGTTATGTTTTTCTTATGTCTGGCTGCTTTCAGAATTTTCTCCTTCATATTAACTTTAGTGAATTTAATTATGATGTGCCTGGGGGATGTCTTATTCAGTTTGAGTCATCTTGGGGTTCTGAAACTGTCTGCTATCTATATTTCAGAATCTCTTGGCATGTCTGGAAAGTCCTCTTTCATAACCTTGTGAAGTTGAGCCTCTGTGCCTTGCAAAGCCACTTCATTGCCTTCAGGGTTCCCTATCAGGTGAATATTGGGTTTCTTCTAATTATCTCAGCGCTCTCTGAGAGACTCAACTGTGTTTGCTCTCCATTTCTCTTTCTCTTTGAGAGTTTGGGAACATTCGAAAGCTTTGTTTTCAGTGTCAGAAATCCTTTCTTCTGCTTGCTCCATTCTGTTACTGAGGGATTCTCCTGAATTTCTCAGATCTTTGAGGGCTGCAAATTCTTGTCTCAATGTGCCAAAATCTTTGGTGATTTTGTCCTTGAATTCATTGAATTCTGGAGACAACTTTTGAAATGCTCCTTAAATTTCTAATTCCAACATTTCCTCTATTTTAATGATCTTATTTGCAATACAAATTCTGAATTTGGTTTCTGACATCTCAGCCATCTGTTTATGAATAGGATCTTCAGTTGTGTCCGCCAAATTGTTCCTTGTGGGGTTCATCTACTCTGGTTATTCATGTTACTGGAGCTTTTCTGTTGATTCCGCCCCATGATTATTTTACACCATTTGGCTAGAAGAGCAGATAAGGAGAAGTTGGGTTGGTGGCTCTAGGAGTAGTGATTGGCCAATCCTTTACCCCAAAGCTGGGACTGGTGTCTGTACCTTTTCCCCAAGAGCTTTGCCAAGGACTTGTACAGTGCTACAGCCTCAGAAATGGGGGACCTTCTTGGTGCAGTGGGGCTAAGTGTCTCTGTCTTATTTTCAGCTGGTCTCTGTCTTAACCTAGTGAATCAGTTACTCTGGGTTGAAGTCTCAGCTGTGGAGAAATACCAGCAATTAAGTCAACCCAGCCCCCACAGGCAACAACTGGAAAAGGAAAATGAAACCTTTCCACAACCACACACCCAGGGTACCACTTTGGATAGTCCTCACATGATTGGCCCAGTTCAAGAGGGTGAAATCAATTGTCCTAGTCAGCAATGGTCTCAGGTGGGAAAGTTCAAAAGGTCTCCATCAACTAGATAGCAGGGGTCTGCTGGCAGCTCAAGTATGATTCGCTCCAATGCTCCATGAGGTCAGAAGGACCCACCCAGCAAATAAATTAGTCTGGGAAGGTTGAGGTCTCCTTCCCCTCCTTGCACCTCTGACACACTCAGTCACTAATAACACTGCCAGGCTGTGACCCAGTTCTCTCCAATGATCAGATACTCCAGGGGTTTGCACCTGCCTGAGTCACAGGGAGATCTATGTCTTCTCAGCCAGGCTGCCACACTCTGCCACCATCCAGCAGGGGGAGGTGAGGCCTGACAACCTCGGGTGTTTAATGGGTGCTGGGGTGGTTCACTCAGTTCCCAGCCCTGCCCCTGATTGATGTTGATGACAGAATAGAACAACTTTATAGAATTTGTTTCTATCCCAGCTATATTCTGCTATGGATAAGACTCTGTTTGAGCAACTCTGTCCTATCTGTGCTACTGGCCAGTCTCGGCTGCAGTTCCTGTTACTGCAGACCCAATCAGAACAGACACTTAGCTGTCAGTTCCAGACACTGCCTGCCTGTCTATGTCTCAGCTATAATCCCTTGAGGGCCGGGTGCATCTGAGGCTCAGTGAAGCAGTCCTCTGTGTCAGCCCCACCCTGGGAGTGTGCTTTCTCTGCGTGTGTATTCTAGTCCCTGCACTCAGCCCAGGCTGGTACTGCCTCAGGCATACCCTTTACTCCCGGGGCCTACATTTCTGTCCCAGATCTGTTCTGCCAGTGGCTACTACCAAAGAAGATGCCTGGCTTCCTCTGGTTGCCCAGAGAGACTGGGAGTGTCCTTTCAAAATATCCCCAGGGGTGTGAGCCTTATTGTTCCTGCTGCTGTGGCTGCTGCTCTATGCCTTGGGGCACCATCACTCATGTACAATTCCCTCTCAGTTGACCTCCTCTCCTTTCTCCTGTGCTGGAGAATCAGCACAGATCAGCAACAACCCATGTCCCATCCACACCCCTCGAGAAAATGCCCAAGAATCTGGACTCCATGGGGGATAGGCTTCCAGACCTTGGGGTGAGAGTGGAGGAGAGAGCGGGGAGATTAAGATTGCAGGTAGAGAATATATACAGTTTTATACAGGTTTATGCCTGGCAGGAGAGTGCCATGGCATCCTAGTAGGGGAAGGAGGTCCGGTTTTTAGAGGGTCTCTGCTGTGGAATAAAATGGGAGGATATTTGAACTCTGCTTGCTTGTTTGTGTGGAGTGTACTGTGAGCCATTCTTGTGGGGGAGAAGACTCCCGTCTGCTTGGCAATGGATTTTGTACCTTTTGTTGGTATCCTTGGGGTCACAGCTCACCTGTGCAGTCTTCAACTTTCTCTCTTGGCTCAGATTTGAACCATCGGCTTTCTTGCTAAACTTCTGTCCTTTAACTCTCCTTCTGGACGGGAGCATCTGTGGAAAACTGGCTCCAGTCGGACTTCTTGCCTCTGCCCCCCTACTTGGTGTTTTATCACCTTCTTGTACCTGAATATCAATCTCTTTCTTTTTGGTTTGGAAAGTTCCGTTATTATTTCTTTGAATTAAATTTCTACCCCAATCTTTCTTTCTCTCTCTTTACCTCCTCTTTAAGGCCAATATCTCTTTTAAAAAAAGAATAAAAAAGATCAATACCTCTTAAATTAGGGCTTTCAAGGCTGTTTTGTACTTCTTATAGATATGCTTCATTCTTTTTTATTCTTCTTTCTTCTTTTCAGAATGTTTCTTTTCAAATAGTATTTTCTTTTGCTTAGTCAATTCTGCCACTAGAAGACTCTGATGCATTTCTCAGTTTGTCAATTGAATTCTGAAGCTCCAGAATTTCTGCTTCATGTTTAAAATTATTTCAATATCTATGTTCGTTTTCTCTGATATGCTTCTGAATTCCTTCTCTGTGCTGTCTTAAAGTTTACTGAAATTCATTGAGCTTCTTCAGGACAGCTATTTTGAATTCTTTGTCAGAAATGCCACATATCTCCATCACTTCAAGATTGGTTACTGGTACCTTATTAAGTTTGTTTGGTGATGTCATTTTCTTGTGGATGTTCTTAATGTTTGTGGATGTTTGTTGATGTCTAATTAAAGAGTTAGAATTAGGTATTTATTTTAATCTTTGAAGTACATACTTTGTTTTGTGTGTGGGGTTGTTTTGGTTTTATGAGAGAGAGTCTCATCTGTTGCTCTGGGTAGAGTTCAAGGGCATCATTGTAACTGACTGCAACTTCATATTTCTAGGCTGAAGCGAATCTCCTGCTTTAGCCTCCCCAACTAACTGGGACTATAGCCCAGACACCTGGCTAATTTTCCTATTTTTAGTAGATAGGGTCTCACTTTTGTTCAGGTTGTTCTTGAAGTCCTGAGCTCAAGCAATCCTCCCACTTCTGCCTCCAAGATTGCTAGGATTATAGGCATTACCACCATGTCCCGCTAGTCTGGACTTGTTTGAACCCAATCTTGTAGAGGTTTTCAAGATATTAAAATAGAATTGATTGCTGAGATCTAAGCTTTTGGGCATTAGAGCTGTATTAGCCCTGGGAGTACCCTAAGTCTTGTAATGCTATATATCTTCTAGACTCCTATGGTATCACTTTGGGGGACTTGGGTAAAATATGGAAACTTTCCCTAGATTAGTAAACAAAATCTCTCACTTTCTTTCCACACTCTCTATTCTGAGCTGCTGGAGTTTGGGGCGGAGTAAGATGAGCATGCCCTCTTGGCCACCAGCATAGGTCACAAGTCACAGCTAAAGCTAGCCTAGTCTCTCCTAATGCCAGTGGTAACATCTTTCTTGCCTCATTACCTCTGATGATTATTCAAACCTCAAAGGCTCCTTATTCAGAAGGTGGTGAATCCATCTAGGACTGGGTCCTTTCCTTTAGGGCTGTTTGTTTCCTTCTTGCCCAGCATAACTGCAGAAATGTCTTCCAAGGCATTGGAAGGGACTTCAAGCATCTGCTTCAACTTACTGTGGCTGACCTGGTACCCAAAGTCCTCTGAATTTGTCTCTTTCCTTTCCCCAGGTAGAAGAAGACTCCCTTAACTATATTTCCTATAGATGGAGGAGGTGATGCAAACACTGGCTCGGTTACAGCTGTTGTTATCTCACTGGTTCACATGCACCCCAAGTTCCCTGGCACAGCTGCAGGAATTACCCAAGGATCCTTGTCTTTGTGGCCTGACTGCTTTATGAATTTAGCTTAGGGTCCAGGCTGCTTTTTGTCAGACAGCATATATGTGTGTTATGAGTGGGGGTGCTACTCAGAATGTGGGTTTGGGGCAGATGCTCTCTCTCTGGCTGGATCACTTAATGTTCTTTCCCTGGGCACCAGCAGAATTTGTCATAATTTTGTGTTCCCCTGTACCAGAGCTGTGCTTAGCTTCAATGCAAATTCCCATGATGGCTTTATTCTCCCTCCTAGATGTGTAAATTCTCCACTGGAAGTGCTACTCTGGTACTGCTGGGGATTAGGGGAGGGGTGGTGTAGGCAATGTAACATTTTCTTTCTTGTCCTATTCAGTGCCTCTTTCCTTGATATGATGTTCAAACTAGGTAACTGGGTAGTATGACATCTTACTTGAGTTTGGTTCTTCCGAAGGCACTTGCTTGTGTGGGTAAAGGTTGAATTTGGTATTCTTGCAGAGGGACGGTTGCTGGAGTTTTCTGTTCTGTCATTTTGCTCCACACTGGCCCAATGCCTCATTCTTTATCAAGCCACATAATATTTTCTTTTAAATGTTTAAAATAATATATACAATAAGTCAGTATTGCCTTATCCAGGTAGTTGGCTTGGAACAATATAACCAACTTTTATATCTACAGCTCTGAAATGAATAAATCAGTTGAAATTAGTTTTATTGGCTCATAATTCTGAAATTGCATAAGAATTTTAATACCCTTATTTAGCACTAACATAAACATTGGTCAAGGGAGCTAATAAAAGTTTAACCTAAGATCTTAAATAATCAAATGTAAAAGAATGTAGAAAGCTGATATCTTAGTGAGAGACAGTATTAGGATAACTGACTTGAATATAAGTTCTGCTCCTTCTTAGCTGAGAAATTCTGTTTGCTTTGGTTTCTCATTCAGTAAAGAGGGGGAAATGTTAAAAATTTAACTCCTATGGTTTTCTTCAAGACTAAATGTTTTAGTATACTCAAGGCATTTAAAAATCATGCATACTAGTTAGCTACCTATTTATTGAATTAAATAAATCAACAAAAGGAAAAATGATAAAATATTAGAGGTGTCCAAAGTGAAATATTGACAAAAATAAGCACAGTCATTTCCTACCATAATCATTAAAAATATTATGAAAGCTTCATTAATCATAAATGTAACCTGAAATTGTTTGAAATCTTTAAATTGCTGATTGCCCTATAGCCCTGAGAATAAAAAGCAACAAATCGTGGAGGATTTCTCCTTTTTTTTTTAAATCACTGACAGAAGTCTCAAAGTAAAAGCAAAAACTTTAAAATTCAATATCATTTGTGAATTAAGCCTGACATATAGAGTAAGCAAGAACAGTCAGGTTTTATACTACTACACTAGTGAAACCAATGTCAATGTTCTCTGGAATGAAAAGAGATATTCTTAATAGAGGTATGGATTTTTGGACTATTTTTATTTTTAGGGAACTATTTAAGTTTAAAAAAATAATTTAATAGTATTGTTTGAAATTTGCCTTTGAAACTTAAGGTATATATGTGGTAACTCCACTTTTGAACTAAAAAGATGTAAACATGGATAAGATCTAATCCCAAACTTGAAAAGAGCATTTTAAAAATCACGCAAAACAGTAAGTTTTCAAGACATTTGAAATCCAGTGACTAAGGACAATGATCTCTGAGAGATAAAAAACAAAGGAGGCATGGCTTATAATTGCCCTACCTTACTGCCTAGAAAGACTCACTTGGGCTTGATGCCAGGAAAGGACTCACAGCAGGTTATTAATGGCCACCCTCATTTGACCAGACTGAATCAGTAGTCTAGGAAGGTAAAGGTGGCTAGAGTTTTGAGGGCAGGGAATGGGGGGTCAGAATGAGCTTTAGGACTCATTTAGAAAGAGAGCTTTAGGACGTTGACCTACTTAAATTTGTGGCTGAGTAGAGATCAGTACCTGCATGTGAGAAAAGTAGCCAAGGCCAACAAAGAATCATCCAAAAGGGTTAGAAGGAATAATCCCCAAAGCTCACAGAAAGCCAAGAATAGTTTCTTTGCCCAATAACCAGAGTTGAACACTTCCTAATTCACAGTGAACTGGCAAGATAAATCAAAGGTTTTTACCTCAGTGGCAGAACAAGATTAATTCTTGACTAAAGGTTGCTTTGATAAAGCTAACAGAACTTAAAAGCAAAACTCAAATGATCAAGTGGTTTCTAAATGATGTAATTGTATTCCAAAAAAAAAGTTCAATAATAGTTCAATATTTATAGGAATAAATAGATATAGAACACCCATAATGTCAACTATCCAAGCTGATACAGAGACATGAAAATACAACTCATAATAGAGAAAACATGTCCATTAATAAAAAGCAACCAAGAAATAACTCAGATGATGAAATTAGCAAACAAGAATTAGCAGCAGATTATAACCATGTTACATGTATATAAATGCTAGAGGAAAGATTTTACATTAGTAGAGATAAAGAATGATATTTGGGCTGGGTGTGATAGCTCATGTGTGTAATCCTAGCACTTTGGGAAGCCAAGGCTGCTTGAGCTTAGGAGTTCAAGACCAGTCTGAGCAAGAGCAAGACACTGTCACTAGTAAAAATAGAAAAACTAGCTCAATGTCATGGCGGGTGCCTGTAGTCTCAACTACTTGTGAGGTTGAGACAAGAGGATTGCTGGAGCCCAAAAGACTAAGGTTGCTATAAGCTATGATGATGCCACAGCACTCTACCCAGGGGACTAAGACTCTGTTCCAAATTAAAAAAAAAAAAAATGATGTTTAAATGACATAAATCAGAATTCTAGAACTTAAAACTTCAATATTTAACATTCAAAGAACATTGGATGAAGTTAGATAAGTAGGGTAGACACTGCAGAAAAAGAATCTTTTGTGGTTGGATATATATTAGCACGAATTATCCAAAGTGATAAAGATGAGAAAAGACTTTTGAAAATAGGAGAACAGCTTCAGTGAATTGTAGTGTATTTCAAATGGCATGATATACATAAAATTGGAATTTTCAAAGGAAAAGAGTAAAGGAGGGGTTAGAAAAATTATTTGACAAAATATGACTGAAATTTTTGGTCAAATTTGACAAAAAACATAAGCCCACAGATCCTAGACACTAAATAAATCATAAGCACGAGATGCAAACTACCTCAAGCCACATCATAATTAAATTGCCTAAAACAAGCAATAAAGAGAAAATCTCAAAAGTAGTGAAAGAAAAAAAGACATTATATTAAGAGGCACAAAAATAAAAATGACAGCAGAATTCTCACCGGAAACAAGGCAAGCCAGAAAAAATTAGGTCAACATCTTTTTAAGGCACTGAAAGAAAAAACACTGTCATCTAGAACTCTACGCTGAGAGTAATATGTTTCAGAAATGAAGGCAAAGACATTTTCAGACGTACAACTGCTGAGAAACTTTATTTCTGTCAGTCAAAAACTATGCTGAAGCAAGTCTTCAGAGAAAATGAGACCATGTGGAAATCTGCATCTATGCAACTGAATGAGGAGGGCGGAACTGGAAATGGAACTGTGTCAGTAAGTAAAAAGAATATTTCTTACTTAACACCTCTAAAAGATACAAGGCTGTTTAAAACAAAATGATAAAAATACATTGTTATGTTAATTCCAATGACATATTTGTAATTTAAAAGGATAACAAGATCACAAAGTTTAGTAAGGGGCAAATGAAATTATACTATACTAAGGTTGTTCTACACAGAAATTGATATAATATCATGTGAGTTGACTATCTTAGATTAAATGTACATACTATAAACACTAAAGCAACAGTTAAGACAGAAGAAACACTAATAAGAAAATAAAACAGAAAATCAAATTATAAAAATCCACTCAATCTACAGAAGACAGAAAATGAAAAAAGGGGCAGGGGCAAAAAATGACACAAATAGTGAGATGGTAGATTTAAACTCAACAATATCACTAATCAATTAAGTATAGAGGTCTAAAAAACTGAATGAAAGGCAGAGCTTATCAAGCAGATTTTAAAAAGCAAGGCTCCACTATATATGGTCTACCACTAATGAAACGAAACAAAACATTTTAAATATAAAGAAACAAATACATTAAAAACAAAAGGATAAAAAATATACTTACCATTAACAGTAATGCAAGAAAAGATGGAATGTCTACATTAATATCAGACATAGGAGATTTCAGAGCAAAAATATTACCAGACATTAAGCACATCATTTCATAATGAAAACAGGTAAGTTCATTAACATCATATTAAGGCATAAACATCCTAAACATTCACCTGCTTAATAATAGAACTTCAAAATACCTGGTACAAAAACTAATAGAACTCCAAGAGAAATAGACATAATCCACAATTATAGTTGGAGATTTCAACACTTATCTCTCAATAAGTGCTAGAAACACAGATAAAAATGTAAACAAGGAGCCAGATGTGGTGGGTCACATCTATAATTCCAACACTTTTGGATGCCAAGTAGGAGGATTGCCCAATGCCAGAGGTTCAAGCCTGGGTAATAAACAAATCACTGGCCCCCAAAGAAAAATTTCATAAGGATATAAAAGTTTTAGGAAATTACCAACACACTTGATCAAACTTAAATTTTTAGAACAGTCTACTGAGGAATAGCAGAATATGTATTTTTTCAAATGTACACAAGACATATACCAAATCTACAAAAATATCAATACAGTTTAAAAGCTTAAAGTCATACATTATTTGATGACAATGTTATTAAATCAGAAATCAATAGTGGAAAAATACATGCATATCTAAAAATACTCAAATTTTCATACTTTTTTTTAAATTTCACATTTATAAAAGCCCATGTATCAGAGAGGAAGTCAAAAAGCAAAGTTTAGAAGGGATTTTCAACTGATTATAAATGAAATACCCAATATCAATATATAATATATTAATATAACTAATATACTATATTATCATATAGTATAAAACTTCTGAAAGAAAAAATGTTCTTGTGCTTAGTGTTTCTCAATCTTGGCATGATTGAATTTAGGGCCAGAAGAATCTTTACTGTGTGTGTGTATGTAGGGGAGGGACTGTCTTATATGGCAGGATGTTTAACATTATGTCTAACCATTACCCCGTGTGCCAGTAGCAACCTCCCACTGACAATAATTGCACTGACCAAAAAATGTTCCTAGACTTTCCCAAATGTCTACTGTGGCGTAGTGAGCAAATTTGCCCTTACTTGAAGCACAGAACCAGGCAGATATTTTTAGAAATTACATCAAATCACAATCCAAAAAAAGAGAAACATAATAAATTTGATTCATCAAAATAGCAATTTCTGCTTTTCTAAAGTGGTCATTTAAAGAATGAAAATACAGGTTACAAAGTGGCAGGACATATTTGCAAATCACATATCTGATAAAGGACATGTATCCAGAATATATAATATAACCAAAATTCAACAATGAGAAGTCAGCCTACCAAATAAAAGAGGCAAAAAAATAACTAACTAACTAACTAAATAAATAAATAAAAGAGGCGAAATACTTAAACAGATAGTTCACCAAAAGGATATATGGATGGCAATGAGCCCTTGGAGGGATACTTAATATAATTATCATTAGAAATGTTCAAATATTCAAAGCTACAATGATATATACCAAATAGCACTGATAAACAATTATAAGCTAAAACTAAAAAGACTCAGCATGACAAGTATTATCAAGGAGATGGAACAACTGGAATCTTCGCACAGTGCTGTCAGGAATGTAAAATATTACAACTTTGAAAAACCATTTGGCAGTTTCCTTAAAAATTCAATATTGGCTTAGCACAGTGGCACAAATGGCTCTCAGGTATGCTGAGTAAGAGATCCGGAAGAAAAAAAGAAAAACAACATAACCTATAGTTTCATTCATATTAAGTTATAGAAAATGCAAACTAACCTATAAAGACAGCAAACAACTCAATAATTCCTTGAAGATGAGGGAAAACAAGGAGAAGCTAGAAGGAAAGATTAAAAAGGACTTACAACAAACTTCTGTGAGTAACGGATGGTGTTACTGTTCCAATTACGCTGATCATTTTACAGGTGTGTGCATATGTCATAAACTCAGCAATTTGTAAATTTGAAAAGTGTGGCATGTATTATGTGCTAATTATGCCTCAATAAAGCTGTTTTTTCTAAAGTACCTAAGCAAAATAACGTGTAATTCCTGTGATATCTGTTACATAAGAATTTATTTTGGAAAGAGACCATTTTGGGAAGAATTAAAAACAGGATTTCCTTTAACGAAGGAAAATCCTATCTTAATAAGTACTAACATATTTTTCGATAATTTTGCTGAGCTGAGTTTTATGAGAGATATTAGTACTATTAATTTCAAATTTTGCAGCAGCACCAGGATTCCATTCCATACTGGTTTCTAGGGACAGGTAACAGGATGATGGAGAGTGACTTCAGAAGGGCAAAGAAGTCAGGGTGTTCCCTCTAATGTCTCTTCTGTCCACATAGTTTTAAGAGCAATATAAAGAATGTTTCCCAGGTGAGGTGAGGACAGGAATTAAGGAGCTTAAAATATCATAGATGAAAGGAAAATCTCTGTCTTCCTCACCACGATTGTGGAATTGACCTCCTTCAGTAGGATGGGATCTCAACTACTTATAGTAGAAACAGTCATTGTTAGAACTCTCCTACCAGGTTCATCATCTCCCAGGCAATCATTGTCCATTTAGAAGTGATGTTGGAATAGGAGAAAAACAACAATAAACAAACAAAAACACTTGACCTTGGAAGCCAGACAGACTTGAATTTGAATTTTGGATATTCCACTCATTAGCCAAGAATTGTTTTTTTAACCCATGTAATAGATAAATTAACGAAGAGTAGAGAAAATTTGTATACAATATAAAGGATCAGAGACTATAGGAATGTAGAAGCTTGAAATTGTGCAATCTTTTCCATATTCCTTCTTTGATTCATTCATTTATTCTTGTGGTCACAGTTTATTTTAGACTACGCTATTGTACAGAATGTCCCAAAAGTCACCCCTAAAGTAGCCATGCATAGGGAAAATGGGAAATTGTAGCTAAATGTACCCAAATTCATAAAATATTTGCCACAAAATTTTACAATGAGGTTGCAACTCATAGAGAATATTCAATAAATATTTTGTAAAATGTTCAATAAATTATTTTCTGACTAAAAGTCCATTTAGCTACAATTTCCCATTTTTCCTATGTATGGTGACTTTAGGGGCAACTATTGTGACATCCTGTATGCATCAGAAGTCAAACATTCTTCTAGATTCATGTGTCATATCATTCAGAAAGATGAGACTTGGTTAAATTATAACAGCGAGGGGCACAATTAAATAAACGTTGTAAGTAAATAAATTATTTCTTTCATTGGCAGGTGGAAAATTAAAGCAAATTAAGGGAGTTTAGTTGAACAAGAGTGGGGACTAATTGTTATTTTAAATTGGGTAAAGGAGGCATTCAGAGTAAGCCTTACTGAGATGGTAACATTCAGCAAAGGAGGTAACACCACTGTGAATATTTGGTGGAAGGGCACTCTAGGGAGAGGGAAAGCTAGCACCAAGTCCTAAGAGTTGGAGAAGGCCTGCTCTTGTGAAAATAAAGCAAAAACAAACAAAACACATGATAAAAAAATTATAGATAAAGAAGCTAAGAGATGAAGTTAAAGAGGTAAGTGTGTGTGGTGGGAGGGCAGCAGGTAGTGGTGTCTGGTAGACACTAGGATGAGTCTTGCATCCCTGTAAGGACTGGCTGCTTCGATGAGTGGCATGGCCAAGTTTTGACTGGAGTACTGACAAAAATCGGACTTACATTTTTAAAGTATCATTATGGCTGCAATGTTAAGGCTAAAATGGGTAAGTGTGGAAGCAGGAAGAACAGTTAGGAGAGTATTACAGTGCTATAGAAGAGAGATGATGATGGCTTGGCCATGGTGGGAAGAGGCGAAGTGGGTGTCTTGGAAAGATAGAGTTAATCCATCAGTCTTTCCTGAGGAGAGCAGACAAGACTGGTCTCAACAGTTGGTTAAAGACAAAGAAGTGCGTCAAGAGTGCATAAGCTTGATGTTTCATAATCTGGAAATTCCCAAAGGTTAATGTGACTGACTATGCCTCATTTTTCTACCTGAAATTCTCTGAGAAACTAGAAAGGAAGCCCACTCCTCACAACAGAATCCAAAGAAACAAAGTGGGTTTTTTGCAAAGATGGGTGGGCAACCTCTCTGGTGCTGCCACACTGCCTCCTAACATCAGAGTGATGATGTGGTGATCTTCTGCACCACACTTGATCCTGCCTGCTTTAACGTTGTATTTTCTGTGATTCACTGCCAACATTGCTCTTCAAGAGCAAAGAATGCATTTCCCAGTTTTCAAAAGTACTACCTGAAGGTGCTCTTTAACTGCCAGCCTTCTTTAGTGATTGCCTTGGATGAAGAAAACTGACAAACAAAAAGTCGTACTCCTGGCTCGGCGCCCATAGTTCAGTGGTTAGGGTGCTGGCCACATACACCAAGGCAGGTGGGTTCAAACCCGTCATGGCCTGCTAAACAACAATGACAACTGCAACAAAAAAAATAGCTGGGCATTGTGGTAGGTACCTATAGTCCCAGCTACTTGGAAGGCTGAGGCAAGAGAATCTCTTAAGCCCAAGAGTTTGAGGTTGCTGTGAGCTGTGACATCACAGCACTCTACTGAGGGTAACATAGTGAGACTCTGTCTCAAAAAAATAAATAAAATACAAAATAAAAAGTTGTGCTCCTACATGGGGTGGCCTCAACCAATGATTGATCCACATGGAATTAAAAGGCCAGATCTGTTTGCCCCAACTCAGGATAACCCTAAAGGACCATTCTAGTATGATACCTTGAGGTCAGCTGAGAAGCTTGTTTAGACTCCATTATAGCATACCTCCCCATGACCAATTCTGAGTCTTTCTCATTTTTGCTATGATTCTTAATATGTACACTACATATTAATTTCTGCCTCCTATTTTTCTTCCCAAGAACTCAATCTATAAGAGTTGATATCAAGGTGTGACCTAAGAAATCAGATGAAATGTTGGCAATGGATCATCTTCCACTTAGTTAGCAATGTGGACACAATTGCTCACTCTTAGCAAAGATAGCACAGAGTAGCAAAGGGATTATAAATGTTGGAAATGGTATGCCAATAGAAGGTAATGCATCAGCTAGTCAGATGTTTCAGGCATTTGTGAACTATACTCATGTAAGGGAAAATTTGGCAATAAGGACAGGAAACTGGCAACAATTGCTAAATACAACTGTTCTGGAGAAAAGGTAAAGAAAATCTGAGAGTAAATAATTTGCAATTAAAATCTAAGTGTTAAAGCCAGAGAGCCACTTTAGTAGCATGGAAAGGAGACTTTCAAACTCTCTTGCACAATGGAAATAAAACCTGAGGCCCATGCCCCATACTGAGTCATAAAAACAGCCAAATTCCAAAGATGGTTGAACACCCATCCAAGATAAGTCCAAGGATGTGTTGAGAAAGAATGGGACCCTGACATATGGTATGAAAAGCGTGGTTTATACACCCCAAATCTTGACTTCTCATAGTCTTCTGAATGCTCTAATACTACATTAAAAGCCTCCCACACCTTCCTATTAAGACCTAGTGTGCACTCCCCATTCTTGAAGACTAGGAAGGGTCAGTTACACTGCAAGGCATTATGTGTCCCCCTTAGAACCTGATCTTATCTCTCAGTCTGGTTCCTAGACCACCAGGTTAATTTAAGATGACTCTGTTAGAGCTATGCCAGGCCTACAAGGGAAGGAAAGAGACAATACCATGAAGGAAGTCAAGGACCTGAAATGTCCTTTAAGAACTAAGACACTGTGTTTGGGAATGGCGTTTGAGAGTGCTGAACAAATGGAAGGCATCAAACCTAAATATGGATACAAGAGTTTATTACATGAAAGTGTTTTTCTGGGAGATATGACAACACTGTAAAAAGAATCTTACTAGGGATTAAAAACTGCAATGCCTCCTAGAGCATGATAAAGCAATGGCCCACACATTGCAACATGCAATTAATACAATTATTGAGGTAGGTTAACGGAGAAATATTTAAAAGACCTACATAAAAAAACATTTTAAAGAGGTGAATACTATGTAAGACTGGAATCCCCAGCAGATGAATGTGTTCATTGGAGGGCCTTGAACTCACATCATAAAGAAAGAATGAAAAATTGTGCTTGTAAGAGGAACACCAGAATCAAGAAGTTCAATGGTGGCTCTCCTCTATAGCCAGGACTGACAGCAATATCACTAGAAATGAGATCATAAAAGCTAAGGGAATGAAAGGACACAAAAACGATCAGGGCAGATGGCAGCGGATGACCAACAGAGTGACTGATAGGTAGCAAGAGAACATCATCTGAAGAGTATGATAGAGATGGTCTTTAGAACAAGGCAGCTCAGGAGAAAAATACAAAAACTGAATACGTTATTCAATTTAGTTGTGACAAATAAAGTGTAGGAGAATCCAGAGGCCAACAGAAATGACAACAATCAGAAAGCAACATTTTTTAACCAATTTTCAGACTTGGAATCCATTGAGCTGCTTAGAAAAAAAGACTGCAGCAAAGGTTATAGTAATAATGCTTTCAAATTTCCCTCAGCCTTCTCTAAGTGATTCATACTCATCTACTTGATTAACTGTATATTGGAGAAAGGAAAATGTACTTAGAGCACAGTTAAACGCAGGTTCCAAGTTAACCTTGACACTCATAGAAACACAGTGTGTCACCTTGACCTATGAGTTAGAGTGGGTTACATGGGCCAGGTAATGCTACATAATTTTTTTTTTTTTTTTTGGCAGTTTTTGTCTAGAGCTGGGTTTGAACCTGCCATCTCTGATATGTGGGGCCAGCTCCCTACTCCTTTGAGCCACAGGCGCCGCCCCAGTGCTACATAATTTTTAACACCTAATTCAAAGTGAAAATGATGGCACCTAGTCAAAAAAATTCTTAAGAACTTAAAGATGGAAAAAGCCAAGCATTAAAACAAACACGTAACACTTCAAAGTATGGGGCTTCATGTGACTGTACAAGTCACACAATCAAGAAATTGGCCTTGGGCTCAGCTCCAACTCACAGAGTTCATTGTGTCCAAGAACTGTCTCACCTGTCATTTCTCTACTTCCTAAATATATAATTGGAACAAATATTTGTGATAGTATATCCCCCAAATTAGGTTCTTGAAGCATTGGGGAAATTCTGATGCACTACTGATTCCATTCAAGAATGACAGAACTAATCTGCCCTCTCCACGAGTGATACTGGAAGCTGGCATTTAGCCATTAGTCTTTTTTAAAGATTGTCTTAGCTGGACAAGTATGTGAACCACAAGGTAATGCTTTTGTCTGGAAGTAGCTTTTATCTAAATCCTGATCAATGCACGAAAACAAAGGTCCAGCTCCCAACCCAGAATTGGCTATCTTGCTCCAAAGTTCACCATGGAGTTGGCTGTTTCTTCTGCTCTCTTCTGCTTTCTTTCTCTTCCTTCCAAAGGTCACTCTCTGTTAAGGACACTGCATACAAAACTCCATTCCAATTATTTTTTTCCCCCAGAGAGCACAACTGGGACAGTACTCGGGCAACCTGATATATAGTGAGAAGACAAAAGATGCAGTCAAATCAATGAGTCCAGCAGTCCGTACAAAGACGAGCAGCAAGACATTTGGTCCAGCATTTTATTAAAACTGAATCTCTAAGGAAAGATTTAAGGAGGCACATATATAGAAACGAATTTCCGGAAATAAAACATATATTCGCACTAAAAAGCTTTGTAGATAAATTAGAGTATAGGGACAGTTGGAACCTTAAATAGAGGCTCACGAGGAAGGGACAACACAAAGCACAATTCAACAGCACTAACATGGAAAATGTGAGTAAAGATGGGAGAGGAAGGATAGATGGAGGCAGCTCACGTGATATTTGATGAATAATAGTTGCAGAAGAAGAAAAAAAATCCATGAGAAACGGCAGGGATTAAACAAATAGTAAACGCAGTTTTCTCCAAACTAAACAAAGACAAGCTTGTGGACTAAAATGCTTCATTAAAATACAAGTAGTTTATTGGTAAAATATTTATATCAAAGCAGAATTTGAATTTTTGAATTTCAAACATCATGAGAAAATTGTACAGGATTTGGGATAGAAAGAGCAAGTCGCTAACAAAGCATAAGGGTCACTGTGTCCAAGTTCTTGTCCGTTAGAAAGCAATGGAATAATGGTCAGACCCTGAGAAAAAGAAGGATAACCTGGTAATTCTTTAGTCAGACCAGATATCATTCTCTTAGCGAGGAAAAAGATATTTGTTGAAAGTCAAAGATTGAGAGAGTTTATCACCCACATTCATCATTTAATGATAATAGTTTTAAAAACATGTAATTAAGGCACGGATTTACCACAGCTGCAAACTCAAGGTAAGGAAAATAAAGAGGAACAAAAGAGAAGGTTCTGTTCAAGTCTCTTGCTCACTTACAAATGGGATTGTTTGCTCTTTTCTTGTTCATTAGATTGAGTTCTCCACAAATTCTGGTTATCAGCACTCTGTCTGGTACGTACCATGCAAATATCTTCTCACAATCTGAAGGTTATATGTATGCTTTAGTCATTGTGTTCTTAGGGGTGCAGAAACGTCTTAGTTTGATCATGTCCCATTCATTTATTTTTGTTGTTGCTACAATTGCCAAGGGGGTCTTCATAAAATCTTTTCCCAATCCAATGCTGTTAATTGTGTAAAACAGATGGAGACTTTACATCTTTTGTGTTTACCTGGATGGTGTTGAAGGCATTTTTCTTAGTAAAGTATCACAAGAATGGAAAAGGAAGTATCCAATGTATGTGATACTAATGTGAAACCAATAGATGCACAACTATAACCCCACATGAGGGAAAACAAAATTAAATTCAAGTGGGGGGACAGGGGAAGAGGGACAGGGGAGAGGGAAAGAGGGACTGGCTTTAGTAAGCTCTCACCTAATTGGCACAATTTAAAGGTACACTGCACACCCCTTGGGTGAAGGGCTCAATACAACTGGAAGTTTATCTAATAAATGCAAACAATGTAACCTGATCATTTGCACCCTCATATTAATCTGAATAAGAAAGAAGAAATTTAGTAATAACTCTGGCAATTCATATATAGTTAAATCTTAAAGGATAATAATATACTATCTATTAGGAATATAGAATGAAAGATTGTAAAACTATGCAAGTTTCTGTTTTCTTCTTTAACCAGAAGAGATACGCTACAGGAGCAATTAAACAACTTGTGAAAACTAAAATATTACATTTTCTTAATAGAATCTGGATCTGAGAAGGAAAAGGCCAGGGAGTTCTGAGTGCCTTAACAGAGTAGGCAGATGTGAGAGACAGGGCATCCAAAACACGATCTTACCAGACTGATGGGATGAGGGAAAAATTAGGTTGTTATAGATGAAACATTCTGTATGCTTTGGAAGAGTCACTTATCTGTTCTAGCCTTGCTTGCTATATTTATTCAACAAATATAAAGAGGATATCATTTACCTGGCACATTGTGTTCCGAGTTGGAGACACAATATTTGAACATAACACACCATTTCTACCCTTGCATGTGTGTCAGATTTTAATTAGGAAAAGAGACAGTAAACAAGTAAACACATGTAAACGAATGAATTACTGAATGGATTATTGAATGAGAAAACATCAGTGAGTGATAAACTTTACAGAAACTAACAAAGAGTGTGGTAAGAGTGAGTTATGTAGACATAAAAATAATTTAGGCACAAAAGAAACTTGATGATGTGATTTCTTAAAATGCTTACTTGTCATAGAAGTACGAATGAAGTCACAGTTTGCCAGGATAGAAATGACATAATTTAGATAAGGCCATATTTGCCAATACTTAACATAACAATCACCAAGTTTCATAAGGAAGAGAGTAAAAGTGACTCTATAATCTGGGGGGGGGGGGGAATCCAAGAGACCTCCTAAATAAAATGGCTTCAAACTCCAAACTGTGTATTTCCTTCACCTAGAAATCTTTGTATCCTTTTCTACTTAAACCAAAATAAGCCTTAACCTTCATTTTCCCTTCTCAGTAAATTTGAGTAAACAATCAAGAAAAAAAATACATAGGTAAATGAATGCATATACTCAGCTCCTAATAATAAATAGCACAGAAAAGAAAGAACAGGTTTTTTTATTTAATAAGATCTAATTTATTCTTAGAGTCTCTGTTTTAAGGTATTTGTTTCTCAGAATTTCCTTTGTCTTTTTCTTTACCTATGTACGTGACAGAGAATGAGTTCAGGTTTCTTTGCAATCATTAAACAACCAGTAAAAAGAAACTGTCATGGGCAGCGCCTGTGGTTCAGTGAATAGGGCTCCGGCCCTATATACCTAGGGTGGCAGGTTCGAACCCAGCCCCAGCCAAACTGCAACAAAATAATAGCCGGGCATTGTGGCAGGTGCCTGTAGTCCCAGCTACTTCGGAGACTGAGGCAAGAGAATAGCCTAAGCCCAGGAGCTGGAGGTTGCTGTGAGCTGTGATGCAATAGCACTCCACTGAGGGTGAAAAAGTGAGACTCTGCCTCTTAAAAAAAAAGAAAAAGGAAAAAAAACTGTCATATACGTAAATTAAATTACTTTTATCTAAGGTTTTTTTTTTTCTTTTATTTTGCCTTACCTATGAATGAGAAATGCATGTGTATTTACATGCAAAATCTCCTATTTAGCTTAGAAAAAAGAGTTTTATTAGACTTACCTAATGTTCAAGATTTTACTATTTTCATAACTAAAGATAGAATAATATATAAGAAAACAGTTATTTTTCCCAGTAAAACTTTTGGCCAAAACTACAACACAGAATGGATAAAAATATCTTCAATGTGATCATCAAAAATTAGAACCTAGCAAGTTAAACTTTTATAAACCAATAGGAAAGATCACAAATAATAGTACACTGTATACTATGATAACGTACTACGCACAACTGAAATGAAAGAACGAACATGTTCTGGACATATGAACATGGATAAATATTTAAACACATTGACCAAAAAAGGCAAATTCTGAAGGCTTATGCACACTTGATATAATTTATGTAAATTTAAAATCTGAACAAACAACACTATGAAATATGTGCCTCCAAACAGAAAAGTACAAGACTTGGCTGAAGATATGCACACCCATCTGTATCTATAAATTTCTTTTTTACCAAGAAATCTAAAACAAATGTGACAAAATGTGAATATGTTTAAAATCTAAGAGCTACTTGAAGAAAATTAAAACATTTCCACTATGATTAAATATTAAAATATATGGTAGGAGCAATCTGATTTCTCTTGTCCATAGTTTGTTACATGGCTTTTTACTCATGAACTTGAACTTGAAGAGCCTTAGGAAATGGTACCAGCAATGTCAATGAAAAAAAGGGAGGGATTAGAAATATTAGTTTGGAAATCTGTTGGCAGAAAATAATTCAAGATTTAGTCCAAACTATATGCAAAAAATAAAAATTAAAAAAAAATGACAGAGCTAGAATCTAATAATGTGTACTATGGTATTTTTTTCCTGAAACTTAATTTTTCTCTCTCCCGTCTTCCATTTTTACTAAATTATTTTACCAATTTATTTTCAACATGAACTTGAGTCCTATTGTACCTAGCCTGATTATTTGCATTAAGTGTAACAAGAATTGTTATTGTATAGGCCCTTTCTTAGTTGGCTTTACTGGAACTTTAGCATAAGGAACCTCAGATTAGACTTTTAAAATATGGAGGCTAGGAAGCCAAGGCAAAGATTCACTATCAGTGAATTGCCTATAATACCTGTAAAAATTGGGTGAATTGCTATCTTCTTTATATCTCCAAACTTTCTTGAGTTTTCTGGGCCTTTCAGAAAGTAACATTCATTACTCACTTGTAGGTCAAAATCCTTGTACAGGAACCATGTACACAAGGCACCAGGGCAGTCTTTTTTTAAGTCTATTAGCTTTATAAAGTCAATTTCAATCCTTAAAAACACTCTGATATACATTACAGTCAAACCCTTGACAAAAGAACCAGGGTCTCTAATATGTCCTGTTATAAAAGAAACAGATTCTTATTGAACTTATGCAAATAACTACATTACCATTAAATAAGAATACCCACATATCATTTACAAATTCTAGTGGAATCAGGTAGATAGGTAAATATTTGAGTTTTTCAGATAAAAATATACTTTACCTAATTGCTATAATGTATAAATAGCTCAAAAATATAGTTTTCTTGACTCTGAAAAATAAAACACAAAAAGAATCATCAATATTTTGATCAAAAAGATATAAAGAAATCATTTCAGGGACTGGGCATTACAGTGCCTCCCTACAGCACTGTACTTTGGATGCCAAAGCAGGAAGATAGCTTGAGTTCAAGACCATTAGCCCCACTATTTGGGAGGCTAAGGTAAGAGGATCTCTTGAGCCCAGGAGTGTGCTGTTGCAGTAAGCCATGATGACGTCACTGCACTTTAGCCTAGGCCACAGAGTAGATTCTGCCCCCTGCCCCCAAATATTTCAGTCTGATATCAGTTCAGTCACTTGTAGTTAGCTCTTGTTCAACTTGATATTGGGTTAGTAATCTTTAGCGTTTTTTATTAGACTTCTAGAAGTTTTTACCTCATCCGTTGGTATGATCTCTAAAATCATCAGAACCCTCTCTTCAAGGGTATTTGTCAAAGTTCTTTCCATTAATTTCCTCAAAGATGCAACACTTTAGTACTTGCAAAAACCTTTTAGGGAGAAAATCAAAATTAAGCAATTTACTACACATAGAAACACATGTCACAGTTTTAGGGATTTCATATAATTTTAGAAAATATATCAATAAATATCCATACAACTATAACTCAAAGAAAGTTAAACATCATTTTTATTTGACTATTTATTCTGCATGATTTCAACATGCCAAATAAGACTAGTATGGCTCTCTTAAACTTCCAGGGGCTTTAATATCTGAAAGTTAGTTTGAAGTCAAAGAGATTTAATTTTAGAATTTTATCTTTAAGAGTTTGTGAGATACCAAGGTTTAAAATATTTGATACAAAATAAGAAATGTTTAAAACACTTGATCAAAATAGGATCAGAAATCACTAAATGTCATTGATTTAGTCAAAGTGATAATGCAAACATTTCAAAAGCAAGAACCTTTATTATAGACAGAAGATTCCATTTTCCAGACAATCAAAAGACTTAATAAAGATAGCATAAGACCAAGAGAACCAATCTCTCCTCTCTTTATTTATTATTTATTTGGCAGTTTACTCACAAGGTTAAAAGAAAAACTTTCTTTTATTAACACTAAAAAAAATGCTCAAAAGAGAAAATCAAATTCTAGCCCTTATGTCAGTGTATTATTAATATTAAAACTAATTTTAATAAAACTTTATGAAAAATCCATACAATGTCAATCAGCTTTGATAACACAGTTTAGATTTCTATAAAACTTTTTTTTCAGAGAGGGTCTCACTATATCGCCCTCAGTAAAGTGCTGTGGCATCACAGCTCACAGCAACCTCATACTCTTGGGCTCAAGTGATTAGCTTGCCTCAGCCTTCCAAGTAGTCGGGTCTACAGGCACCTGCCACAGCGCCTGGCTATTTTTTTGTTGCAGTTGTCATTGTTGTTTAGCTGAGCTGGGCCGGGTTTGAATCCACCACCCTTGGTATATGTGGCTGGTTCCGTAACCACTGTACTCCAGGAGCCAAGCTAAGATTTCTATAAAACTTTTATAATTCCTTACAATTTTTCCATTATTTTTCTCCAACTTTCCATATTCATTAAGTCTCATCTATCATACTAAAGCAAACTTTAAGAAACCTCTAAATTAGGTAAAATCACATTTTTCATTAACAAAACCACCTTCTCATGCTTGCCTTATAACTTACATTGCAAGAAAGCAAATCTTACTTTTTTCCTACACTTTGAATACAGAATTGTTTTTCTTACATGGTATGGTTTTCGTTATATATATAAAGTATAATTTTAACCCTGAACCACCTTAATATCCAGTGGTAAAGAAACAAAACCTAGGAAGTAAGCAAGTTTAATTTTCATATTCCAGGTGCAGAGTCCATGACAGAGGACAGAGCTGTGAGGACAATGCCTGGAGAATGCAATCCTTCTCATCATGGCCAAGAGGCAGAGTTGGGTCAGGAAAGACAGCACCATGTTGAGTTTCACTCTGCTCTGCAGGCAGCTGCCCTACCCTGCAGGCACAAGTATGTCCACTGGCCTTACTCTGGCTATTTTATCTAGACCCCAGAATCTAAAGCCTCAAAGCAAAAGATACGGTTCACAGACAAAGTAGGCAAATGTCTACAAAATTAGGCAAAAAAATCTAAAAAGACACAAAAGCAACAGTTTTATGACCTTAAGACATCTCAGAAAGAGTATAAACTTGTATAGCTAGTTAGTCCAGGCAAATATGTCTAAAATTCTGAATATTTTTATATTTTGTTTTACCACAAATTTTAAAAGGAGTTTTATGTATCAAAGAATACTAAAATCACATGAACTCGAAAAGCAATTGGAATTATTAGCCTAATTCATGAATGCCCATTGATTTATAAGTAAATTTGATAACAGGTAGATAAAATTAAATTGAGATATGCTATGCATGCGCACATAAAAATACAGACAGATACAAGGATCTTATTTCAAGACGAAAAGAACTTTGATTTTAAAATTAGCCAAGAATCGAGTAAAACTGATGAATTTAAAAGGACAGTTGGATTAAATTGTGCCTCTGTAACCGGAACAAGGTAGAGTTTATCTGTCCCATGTGGTCAAAACCCTTACTTAGTTAAAAAAAATAGTACAGCAAATTTATATCTTAAAGCACAAAGAACTTAAGTTTTACTTATTTGTCTTTTAAGAAGTAGTTTGGTTATACTCGTGAAAGGTTAAAAATAAACATGAAGGTAATACAAAATCATAGGCCTTCACCACAGCATTTTGTTAAGGAGACCCATTGAATTTAGATAGGAAGCTTCTGATTTAGGCTGTTTCCTAACTGAATCATGAAGCTCAGGGTGGAGCCCATAAGCAAATAGGTCTGACAAAATATTTGTACTTTCCAGACCTAATAATATCTAAGTTTATGGAAAGCAGGTATGTATGGAAGACAGAAAGCCTCCATGACCTGAGACAGGATACCATTTTTACACTGCATCTGATGGCAGCGAAAAGAGGGAAATGCCATGGGACCAGGGGGTTCAAAGCTGCTGCAGTCCATTTCACTGCAAGGATATACACCCATCAACCCAACGCCAATCCACCCACTCTGTGATCAGTCTCCCTCTCCTGGGAGTCTTATCACTCTCTGACAAGTGTTCCTAGAACCTCCATGTGTTCAAATCGCACCTTTATCATCTAAATGCACAGAAGAGCCAGTAGCCTCATAGAGTAAGAACTCACTCATTGCAACTGCTGTCAGCTACCTCTGAAACTACAGCCCTCCCCAGTGTCTTGCCAGCCATTAAACACACAAAATTCAATTGCTCTTTCATAGTACAAAGTAATCCCTAGTACTCCCAAAAGCTAAATATCAGGTAGCTCAAAGAAAATAAGAGCAGAGGTTTAGACCTGAGAGAAGCCTGCGTATTACATTCTGTCCCAAAGAATACGGAATATCCCTCAAAGGGGGTGTGTGGCACTTTTTGTGTTTTCCAAGGGGTCTTCGAGTCATTAGAAGTCCTTCCTAGATTACTTCATGTGCTATGGAAGATGGAAAAAGGAAGACAGGTCAGAGTGGAAGGATATGGAAGAAGAATTATTTTCTTAGAGGAGCCAATTTGGGGAGATTTTCATCCAGTAAAATTTTACATTTTTCTCAGCAAAAATCATATTGAGACAGAAAGTGAACAAAAGATCCAAATACATAATAACAAAAAAAGTTTCATCCATCTGAAAAAACATTTCCAAAAACAGGATCCAAAAGAGAAAAGCAGAAAGAATTTTTTCTAAAAAAAAAAATATATATATATATATATAAACATATAGCTTGAGTATTAGCTTTTAATTAAGCTGACTTCTTACCATAGAGCTCTTTGAAAAAAATATTTTCAAATCTCTTATCAGATTTCAGACAGGACAAACAACCCACATTCCTGGCTTTTAAACATTTCACTCTTTTAAAACTAAGTTATCTTTCCAAGTGACTCACCAAAGCCAATAAACCTTAATTTAGTTCTGTTTAACCAAGGATGCAAAACAGTTCCCGCAAGGTCCAGAATCATTCCAAAAAGAGCTTAAAGAAAGGAAAGTTTCACTAGCCACAAGTAATGTACAACTCACATTTCTGTCTGGCCCTATTTGCTAGAATGTTAGCCTTTCAGCTAACAGTCTGCCCATAAAGGCCCAAAAGTCCTATATGTTCCACAGATGAGAGAAGGCAGGAAATCAAAAACTCTCCACGGAAGATAAAAGGATCAATAGCAAATGGTATCCTCAAAATCAAGAATCATACAAATAATTTCCATTATCCCAACAATGACTCAATCTAATAAGCCTCTTCATAGAAAGCCCGGGGCTTACTTAACTTTTCAGGTTTAGAATAAGTTTTTGCCATATAATCAAGAGGTGTTTCCAGAAGGGTTCTTAGAGAGGCAGTCCCAATAATACTTCCCCCCCAAAAAATTACTCTCAGGAGTAGGTTAAGACAGCTAAAGACTCTGATTGCCACGGAAGGTTAAGGATAATGTTTCTACATAGGATCCCTTTGATATCACACCAATAACAGACCCTGTTAATCCATGACACCCAATAGGCCCTGCTAGGATTGAATTTTCCCATGCTTAACCAGGTATCAAGGACTCAGCTGACAAAAGCTTCGTATAGAAGGGATTATTTATTTATTTATTTACTTATTTATTGCAGTTTTTGGCCAGGGCTGGGTTTGAACCCACCACCTCCAGTATATAGGGCTGGCGCCCTACTCCTTTGAGCCACTGGCGCTGCCCAGAAGGGACTTATTAAGACAAACTCCCAGAAGAGCTTGACACATTCAGAACCAAATGTGTGCTTACATCCCTAGCCCTTTCAGACCGGCCCCCTGAAGTCATCCTAAAATCATGTCCATCAGTGGTGGATGCCAAGAGGGAACCTCACCTGGTTTTTATTTTCAGAAGCCACAGAAAAGTTTGCCTGAATAGATGCCAATCTGACCAGCCTGCAGAGTTTGCTTGAACAACAGACTTGTAGGGGATTCAGATTTAGCCCCTATTCTACCCCTGTCTAGGACAGAACAACAAAGAAAGACTATGACAAAGGAAAAGACTCTTTCTGGAAGGAAAGGGATCAGACAATATGAATTTTTTTTTTTTTTTTACAGAGTCTCAAGCTGTCACCCTGGATAGAGGGCTGTGGCATCACAGCTCACAGCAACCTCCAACTCTTGAGCTCAAGTGATCGTCTTGCCTCAGTATTTCTATTTTTAGTAGCAAAAAGTTCTCGCTTTTGCTCATGCTGGTCTCAAACTTGAGAGCTCAAGCAATCCCCCCACCTTGGCCTCCCAGAGTGCTAGGATTACAGGCATGAGACACCGCTCCCAGCCAACAACATGAATATTTATATCAAAAGTACACCAGAGTCACTATACCCAGGACTAATCACACACATTATTTTCTCCCACCAATCAAGATTTTTTGGAGGAAAAAACTACAAACAGTAACTTTTCCTCTCAACTTCATTCAAATTGAGTAGTGAATACATAATAAAAATTTATTGAATTTTTCAAAATTCAATACTTTGAGTAATTACTCAATACAAAGAGTTTTCCTCTCAGTATGAATCAAAAGAGAGTGAGGCTTGCCTGGTTAGAAATTTTTACTCTTCTGCCAGCTTGACAAGTTCTGTGTTCCCCTCACAATAACTTTGAGCAGAGAGGCTTTGCTATCCTGCTCACAGTACTGAAAAAGTAGGGGCCAAAGGAAAACTTCGCCTTTGCCCTATGAAAGATCACTTAAAATCCCCTGTCAAAAAGTAGGTTAATAGGAGAAAGGCATGATACAATTTTATTAATATGCATGGGGGAGAATGACAGAGTAACCGCTCCAGCACAGATGGCTATATATATTTTTTGTCTTAGAGGAAAGGGAGAAAGAAAATTCGGATGATTTGGGGGAGGGGTTGGTAGTAAATGATTTCTAGGGGATGTCAGTGGGAATGAAGAACATACGTCTTAGGGCAAAGTCTGATGGGCCCACGGAGCAGACAATGGTTGGTGACTTTGTTCAATTTGTTTGCAGACTTCAATCTTTCTTCCGTCAATATATGTTGTTAATAAAAAACGAAGGAACGATTCAGAAGCAATTGTTTTCTTCTTTGGCAGGACCAGACTTTAGGCAAGTGCTGAGAAGAACTTCATCTTGTACTTTGGGAGAGACTAAGGATTGAGAAGGGGGCAGGGGTATGGTCAGAGACTTTGAAGCTTCTTCATCAATCAAGCATATCCAAACACTGTATTTTGGGATATCAGTTTCTGAGCCTCAACACCCACTTATTTTTAAATTAACAGTGAGAAAAATACATACACTACTTATTGATTTCTGTTAAAAGAATGACTTTATGCTATTTCTAATAATTTTCTCTTGTTATATAAGAATATAACCTAAAAATTAGAAAACTACAGCTAAATTTAGAAGAAAGAAAACTATAAAATTCAGGAAATGCAGACAATTAATAATTATTTAAAAAAATTTTGTTTTTGCCACCTAGACTATCATTAACATTGTATGCACATCTTTCACTAATTTTTCTGTCATCACCATTTGGACACATGATATGAAAAACTAAGTTTAGAAAAATTCCTATTATTTTATTCATCGACATCTTCTCCCTACCCTAAATTATACTCTTTACATGGATCATTAAGTTTCTTTGCAATTCTTTCTCATTTACCTAACAAATGTTCCCTATTTCAATATAGGTATTAAAAAGAAAGGACTCTTTTCCTCTTCTGAAGTAAATTGTGATTCTATAGTCAAATTATTTGGTGGTGGATAGAATATGGAATATAAAACAATAAAAGGAAGTTACATTATTTGAGATAGAAGAAAATTAAAGGAAATATAGTGTCTAAATTTTGAAATAAGTCTACTAGCTTTTTAAAAAATTTTCTCAAATATTAACACAATCCTTTCTTAAAAAGTGAAAAAAGGAGTTTCTTCCCATAATTTAAGTGTGAGTCTAAAATAATTAATGGTACATCCACATTTTTAAAATTAATGAAATAACTGAAATTATAATTATGACAGGTTTATAGCTAAGAAATAACATTGTTATCGTCAATAACATTTTGTTTTTGTTTCTATGAAATTTCAAAATTTAAAATTAAATATAATTTGCTCAGTTATTTTCAAATAAGAATTGGAATATTTTAAAACACAGAGCTTCAAGTATAACGTGGTATTATCCCTCTAATTTAATCTCCCTTTTAATATTAACATAAACTACTGCTCCAGTAAGACTCTGTGAATATGATGTCTAGCAGAATATCTATATTTATAAAACAGAGTTTCCAGATTTTTCCATGTGCCAATGCATGCTGTGTGTCCTTAAAATATACCCTGTATGATTTCCAACTGGAAGCATGCTCTGTCATAACAATCAGGCCAATTTTCATTTGCATAAAAGGTTCATTAATTGTTTCTTTCCTAAAGCAAATATAAATTAGGTATATAGCTATCTGAGAATTATTTATCACTTATGATATGTAGTTCTTACATTCCACATAGCTGATTCCATGAACGTTCCATATTGTATAAATTTTATACACATATGAATCAATGTGACAGAAAATCATCAAATGTGCTTTTTTAACTCATTTGTCATTGCTAAAATCTCAATAAACACAATTATAATGATTTTAATTTCTCAATCCATCTTTTAAATCTTTGAAAAATAGTTATTATATTATCACCAAATAACCTAAAAATATTATAATTATTTCTAGATGATATTTAGGAAATTTACATAACAGGATTTTGAAAGAGATTTTGCATGCTGTCCTATTGGGGTGGGCACCCAAACTTCTACCAAGGGCGATAAAGTGAGACTCTGTCTCTACAAAAAAAAAGTCTTGGTACATTCTAAAAAGAGAAACCTGGCCACTTGTGGTGGCTCACATCTGTAATCCTAGCACTCTGAGAGGCTGAGGCAAGTGGATTGCTTGAACTCACAGGTCTGAGACCAGCCTGAGCAAGAGTGAGACCCTGACTTTACTAAACATAGAAAAAGTGAGGAAGGGGATTGCTTGAGCTCAAGAGTTTGAGGATGCTGTGAGCTATGATGCCACAGCACCTACCCACTACGACAGCTGAGATTCTGTCTCAAAGAAAAAAAAAGGAAACCCACGATAGTAGAACCATCTTCTAGCTCTAGTCCAGATGGGGAGAGAATTAGGGATGAGGAAAGCAGAATTGTAGTCTTCAACCTCCTGAGGAGTACAATGTTCATGGAGAGATTTTCTATTGATTGTATCCATCTAGACCCTTTTTTGTTTGTTTGTGGTTTATTTGGGGCAGGAAAACAGATTTTAATTTACCAATATTCTTTCACTTGCTTGCCAGCATTAATTCTGCCAACCTTGCTTCTCATGTGCAAAACCCAACTTCAGAAATTTCAAATGAATTTCTCTTTAATAAAGTCTCTCATTGGAAATCAAAAAACCACTGCTACTTTGAAGGTATTGTTTGCAGTATGGGCTTCTGAAAGCCTAATCAGGGGCCTAAAAGTCAGAATGGAGGCACCTGTATGTGTATACAGATGAAGAACAGAAGGAATAGTGTCAGCAGAATAATAAATCAGAAAGCCTGTAAAACGGTATCTTATTTAATACCATAAAATGTTATCCTTGACTAGTACAAATGATGCTCAGACTTCTAGAGGGATATAACCAAGACCCGAACCCCATTGTCCTGACTTCAACCTGGGGCCTGGGCCTTTGTTGTGGTTGTTGTGTTCTGTATCCCGACACTACTTCTCTCAAACATGATCTTAAATTATTTGTGTTAAATGTGTCAAGACCAATTATAGAAAAGGTTTAATACTCATTTTTATGACCGGGACTATTATATCAGTTCAGTGTTTTAATATTTTTGTCAATAAAATAAAATAATACCCTTATAATACTAAAAAAAAATATGAAAATGGAAAGTCTGAAGACTTTTACCAAATGATTAAATAAATAGGTTAAAATCATCCTTTGTCTTACAGTAATGGTATATGGTCTGGGAAAATTATTTTCTGTAAAAATAAAACTAATAATAGTAGAAAAAAATAATATTTGTAAGGTACTTTGGACAAGCACCTGAATAAAAGAAACTAATCTTTTAATTGATGCAAAATGAAAAATTTTGAAAAAGAACCCCAAAATAATTGACTTTAAGATTTTTTTATTTTTAAGTATGTATTTAAATATTGTCTCATTTTAAAGTTTGTAATATTGATACATATTTATAATATTAATAAATATAATATTAATCAAAAGGCATTGAATACTTTTGATATAACCTCCTAGATTACTCTCCACCTTTCTTTATCCTGCTTTGTTTCATGGAAGACTCACCCATAGGAACTGCATCCAACGGGTCCATTGCCTTCAGAATCATCTTCACAATTTCTATTAGGCATTATTTTCCATATAATTGTCCTCTCTGGGTTCTAGTAGCCATTCCCTCTCCTAAATTTAGTCCCTGCTAGTTTACAGGTGCTAACGGCATTCCTAAATATTACCTTATGAGAATAACTGTATTTCTCAAATCTTACCCACATCTTTACAACAATATCTTCATTAAACTCTTCTCAAATTATCTGGTTTGAATGAGCCATCTTTTTGCTTCCACAACTCTAATATACTTCTCAAAATATATGTATAGGTTATTATTTTTGATACTCAAAGAATCTTTAATGTTTCCGTAAAGAAACTCAAAGGTCAATTCATTTCTAGTTTGTTAGAGTACTGTGTAAACTAAATTGCCATGAATTATGCATTTTCCTTAACATCTAAATAATATCTAGAAAAATCTTATTAGTATCTAATAAACTCTTTTTCATATCTAGATGATACTATATTATCTAACCTCCGTGTTGTTCAGTGACAACCAGAATGTTCCTCTACTTTTTACTTTCCCACTTTGTTTTTCTGAATTCCCGTAACCATTGCCTTCACTCCCGTAAGGGAAGTGTTTAAATTTTCTTAACAGTGGGGATTAAATACAGACTTAAAGATAATTAATAGTACGGTAATTTCTTTTCTTTTTTTTTTTTTTCTCTTGTTTTTTAGAATTAAAAGTGGGGTGTCAGGGGTCCATTGACCATTATGGGATTCCGGCAATGGCCCAGAGCAGCAATTCTCAACCTGTGGGTCATGACCCCTTTGGGGGTCGAATGACCCTTTCCCATTTCACAAGGGTCCTCTAAGACCATCAGAAAACACGTATTTCCAATGGTCTTAGGAACTGAGACACCACTCCTCATATGTGGGGGTCATTACAACATGAGGTACTGTATTAAAGGGTCGCTGGCATTAGGAAGGTTGAGAACCACTGGCCCGGAGTGTTTGCTACAATCTGATTTGATTCAAGTCTATTTGCCCAGACGGTAAGATGAGGGAGGGAACAAAGACATCTGCAGTTTCTCCTATTGATCATATCAGCTTCTATTGGTATTATTATTAACCTTAAGGATGGCCTTCAGTAACTTGAAATCTGAGCCTTGTATTGAGAGAGCCTCCTGCTTGAGGTCACACACAAAGATTTCTAGGGCGTTAAGCTCTGCTGGTTCTCTGTGGAGTAAAAGACCACCAGCCTTAATCTCCTCTGAGGGATTGGTGGGAGGGAGGCATTTTCCTCCCATCACCACTAAGGAGGAAAATTAAGGCAATTTCTATACAAATATAACTTTATGGATATAGGTTAAATAGGTCCCTAGAAACACCTATGTTTCTTTAATTTCCTATAAAAAATACATTTCTTTAATTTCTAGCAAATATTATGCAAATATACATTGCAAAATTGTGAAGACAGATGGACAAAAGGAATGGCTGGAAAATCTAGAATTTTTTTCATAATTGTATTGTGTCATTGACTTTTTCTAAGACTGTATTTCAAGTATTTGAAATATATTTTTTTTAATTTTAACATATACATGTGTTAATTAGATTTCCACTTTTTGCCTTCACAAAATTAAAAAGACTTACAATTTAACAACAATAACAATGTTTAAGGTTAGGACTAGAAACAAAAACATCACAAAGAACAAACAAAGATAAATACATTCAGAAAAGAAAACAGACAATTGCTGCAACGAAGTATTAAGCAATAATAATAATAGTAATGCAAAGAAAGTAACATTGACATTGTCAAATAAGAGTATGTCCATTGTAGAATGCTTTGACTCTGAGAAGTATTTGAAATCTTAATAACGCAGAATTTAAGGAATCAAAATTTATTGAAAAATTAAAACTGTAAATTCTCATGATGGGGTTTTGTAGTTTCAATATCATAAAATAAAGAATCACATCATGTTAAAGTTTGTCATGTCTATACCCTCTTGTATTTAGCAGCTACAGACACCTAATATCAAATTAGTTAATGAGAGAGCCCCTATCTTTTCCTTGGCTTTCCTCTGATCTCATATATTCAACATATTCTCTTATGTTCACCAGAGCGCTTTTTCTAAAACAAAATGATTCCATTATTAGATTCTCAGTAGGCTCCATTCCTCATAAGATAATATTTGTGATCCTTTTCCTGTGCTCACCAACACCCTAAGCCAGGGGTCCTCAAACTTTTTAAACAGGGGGCCAGTTCAGTGTCTCTCAGATTGTTGGTGGGCAGGACTATAGTTTAAAAAAAAAAAAAAAACCATTAACAAATTCCTATGCACACTGCACATATCTTATTTTGAAGTAAAAAAAAAAAAACGGGAAAAAATGCTATATTTAAAATGAAGAACAAATAAAGTTAAATCAACAAACTTACCAGTATTTCAATGGGAACTATGGGCATGCTTTTGGCTGATGAGATATGGTCAGTGTCCGGTTCCATATTTGTCACTGCTAGTCATAACAAGTGATGCAAATGTGCCTCAGTTAGTCTA
>CAUYRH010047503.1:0-50639 GCA_963574655.1 Perodicticus potto
TTCCTCATAACGGAGAGAGCTTCTCTTTCCCCACTGGAATTCTCTCCCTCTATCAGGAGCTTTAGTGTTTTCTGTATTCTTTTCTGTAAATCAATTATGTCTTACCACTGAGGGGTGGGGGTAGGGGAAATAATGTAATGAAGAACAATAAAATACATGTATTTAAAAAAAAAAATACAGTTCCTCATGTTGTGGTGACCCCCAACCATAAAATTAGTTTCGTTGCTACTTCATAACTGTAATTTTGCTACTGTTAGGAATCGTAATGTAAATATCTGATATGCACGATGGCCTTAGGTGACCCCTGTGAAAGGGTCGTTCGACCCCCAGGTTGAGAACCGCTGATGTAGAGCTATGTGGATGGGGAAACTCATTTAAATGCTTTTCCTGTAGTAGGCTCCAGCCAATCCCCGGGGCATAGGAAACGGATGTTGTGGAATATTGTTTTTGTAAGCCTGTTGTCCTACAGTGGGTATAGACAACAGAAAGGGAAGTTTCTTCAGGAGGAATTAATTTGTGTCATATTATCATTGTGCTTGGTAAATATGATTTTTCCAGACCTAGAGAAGTGCACGTATTTTGGGTTCTATATCTGAAAAGAAAACACACAAACTCCCGTTAAAACTGGAGAAAGTCCAGAAAATCTTCGTGGAAGATCAAGCTTCAAAAGAAAAATGATAAAAAGGTCATTTCATTATGAAAAAAATGAAAGTTGACAAGAATGTGACTTTAGTTTACTACATTTAACCATGGATGATAGATAGGTTTAATCTTATTTTGGGTTACTGACTCTCAGAATCTTAAGACAAAATTTTAGCTTGTGTTCAGCAAGTTGATTTACAGAGCAGTTGGTAAATCTTTTAAACTATTTATCTCGAAAGGACATACAAGTTGATCACAGGAGTTCTTTTGGAAAGGCTGTCAATAATTCATGAGTGATAGCAGTAGAATGAAAAAACTGTGCATGTCTGGATTTATACCTTCCTTGGGTTTTCCAGGCCGAGAAATGAGTAGCCTGGGAGATGGAACAATCAGAAGGTGACATGTGGTGTACATGTCACATTTCACATTTCCATTATATAATGGGAATAGATTTCCATGTGTTTTACGTAGTAATACCTGGTTTAAAAAAATTACTAAAGTAATGTGCTTGTTAGAAAATAATAATATATTTCTGGCTATCTGAAGTGGCTTGAGTCTGTAATCTCAGCACTTTGGGGAGGCTAAGGTGAGGGGATTGTTTAAGCCCAAGAGTTCTAGACCAGCCTGTGTCTACAAAAAATAAATAAAAAGAAACCTAGCCTGGCTATGATGACATAGCTCATGGTAATCTTGAACTCCTGAGCTTAAGGGATCTTCCTACCTCAGCCTTCCCAGTAGCTGGGATTACAGACATACACCTGGCTAATTTTTAAATTTTTTGTAGAGACAGGGTCTCACTGTGGCCTAGGCTGATCTTAAATTCCTGGCCTCTAGTCATCCTTCTGCCTTGGCCTCCCAGCATGTTAGGATCACAGGGGTGAGCCACCACCTTGGGTGTTTTATGGTTGCGTGGTGTTCCACTGTTTGGTTTTTACATATAGGCTATTCCTCTCTAGATGGACATTTAGGTTGACACTACTTTTTTGCTTTTACAAAAAAGTGAACATCCTTATCCACATATGCTTGAGTAGTTCTTAGGGAGACATTTATTTATTTTTTATTTATTTATTTTTATTTATTTATTTATTTTGAGACAGAGCCTCAAGATGTCATCCTGGATAGAGTGACTTGCTGTGGCATCACAGCTCATAGCAACCTCCAATTCCTGGGCTCAAGCGAGTCACTTACCTCCGCGTCCCAAGTAGCTGGGACTACAGGCGCCCGCCACAATGCCCGGCCATTTTTTGGTTGCAGCCATCATTGTTGTTTGGCGGGCAGGGCTGGATTCAAACCTGCCAGCTCAGGTGTACGTGGCTGGTGCCTTAGCCCGTTGAGCCACAGGCGCCGAGCCAGGGAGACATTTCTAGAACTGAGATAGGTGATTCAAAAATATGTAGGCTCAGTGCCTGTGGCTCAAGTGGCTAAGGCTCCAGACACATATACCTGAGCTGGCGGGTTTGAATCCAACCCTGGCCTGCCAAACAACAATGATAGCTGCAACCAAAAAATAGCTGGGTGCTGTGGCAGGCGCCTGTAGTCCCAGCTACTTGGGAGGCAGAGGCAGGAGAATCACTTGAACCCAGGAATTGGAGGTTGCTGTGAGCTGTGATGCCACAGCACTCTATCCAGGGCAAAAGCTTGAGGCTCTGTAACAAACAAACAAACAAACACACAACAAAAAAGAAAAACCAAACCAAAACAAAACAAAAAAAATATGTACACAATCAGGCTGTGGTGTGTTGAATTAGTAATGCGTCTGCCATTCTATATACACTTAAATTATTAGTTTTTTGTTTGAATAATAAGTGCTCCTGGTGTAACACCTACTACTTATTTTGCTTTGTTTTTGTTTTCACAGATTATTATAAGTATTTTTTTACCACCCACCATTTTGACTTTGGAATTTAAAAGCAAAGCAGAAATGTCACACATTCCCCAGTCCCAAGACTTCCAGTTTTCGTGGTATTACAGTGACCAGAACCCCAGCAATTACAAGGAAAGAACTCAAGCGGTTAGTACAAGTCATAGTGAATTAAATTTTCATTATATTGATTGCACACAAACATACATCCATCAAGTTTATTTATATAGCAATTTGTTAAACAAAAATTTCTATTGCTACTATTTCAGGCCAATGATAACAGATGGTTTGGGGGTTAATCGTTATTCTAAAATGCCTTTGACTCATCAGTAACGCACGTCTTCTCCTCCTTATTATCTTGATCATATTGTACTATGATCAGGTTTAACATGCATGAGGGACCTAATTGACCCTCATAGACAAGCAAGTAAAATATTCCATTTCTGCTTCAAAGTCAAAATCAAAGACTTTATATATTGATGGCTCCCTTTTATTTTTTATTTTCTCTTGTAAAAAAGGTACTCGTCATAATATTTAAGAACATATTAGTGAATATCCTTGACAACTACTGAATTATGATCAGTTTTTACAGGCTGGCTTAAAGACTGGTATCTGTGGTGATTGGATGAACATCCATTCCGATTGGTTAATGTCTCTGCTAGATCAGGTGTTGATGTTTTGACTATCACTCCCGTTTTGGTATTTATCTGTTCTCCTCACCCTTCCCTCTTTGATTTCCTCCCGCCTTTGTTTTCTTTTCCTCTTCTCTCTTTTTTTTTCTTCTTTTCTTTTCTGTCCGATAGTTCCATGTGGTATTCTCAGAATGCAAGAAGGCAGATATAGTCTATCCTTTGTAGAGTGTGTGAGAAATTATCACTTGCAAAACTGGGCTAGTTAAGTCATCCTGTTTGTTATTGTATTAGATGATACGGTTGCTGAGTTAAGACTTTTAAAAAATTTTTTAAGGAAAGAGAAGAAACACAGCATTGACTTAATCTGTTTAGAAATGGGATGTAATGTTTACATGTGTCTGGCTGGCTTTGTGTTTATTTTAAATGGTGCACATTAAGTTTAGTTTGCTTGTTGAAGTCCATAGTGAAAAGCGCCCTTTGTTTATCTGTAAACAGATATGTAAACCTATTGGCAGTTTTATACACATGGTAACAAATACCAATTTTCAAGTGGATATAACTTCACATTTAGCTCTCACAAGTTTTATAAACGTATAAACTTTTCACAAACACTTAAAGCCTTGTGGATAGCTAGAGTATTGTACTATGTGGTCATTCTTAAAAGGAGACTCTAGAGATAGAGTTCCTTCTTTTAATGGTAATTAACATTAATCTCACAATTTCCTGAGAAATTAAATTTTGGCTTCAATATGTTCAAGTTTTTTTGGATATGGTCACATCAATAACAGCAGAAGGAAGGGCATTCTTCTTTTTTTTTTTTGTAAAGTTGCAGTTTTTTTTTTTTATTATTATTGTTTTAGGGAAAGGACTGCATTTTTGCAGTTTTTGGCTGGGATTGGGTTCAAACCCACCACCTCTGTTATATGGGGCCGGTGCCCTACTCCTTGAGCCACAGGCACCACCCCATGGGCATTATTCTTGAGCTGGAGTGAACATTTATAAAGCTCCTTAAAGTTTCTACAGGCAAAGTAACTTTGCTATGTCAAGTTTAAATCTTTTAGTTGCTAACTTCTTAAAAGCATGATCTTTGATGACATGTGCTTTCTTGGGAATAAATGATAGGAAGATGGCAGAATGGATTAACTGGTAAAAGAAGACTCTTCCTATTTGGGGCCAGTAGGTGAGGCTTGGGGATTGGTGACAAACAGCTTTATGGTTGAGGTGATATTGGAGCTCTGACTTGAGGATGTGAATAGGGAAAACAGAATTTTGGTGAGAAGGAAAACTATAAGAAGGGCCATAAAGGTGGGATGTGGCAAGGCATATGTAAAACATGGCCATTGGTTTTCTTTGGCTGGAATCCAGGTTATGGGGAGTGTGCAATGAGCAGGGAGTATTTGCAGGCAAGACTGGGAAAGCAAACTGAGGCTTGAATGTAGACTCTTATATATCCCATGAAGGTATATGATTTTATTACAGGGATAATGGGCCAGATGTGATGGCTCATGCCTGTAATCCCAGCACTTTCTGGCTACTTAGGAGGCTGAGGCAGGAGGATCACTTGAGCCCACGAGCTTGAGGCTGCAGTGAGCTATGATGATACCACTCTAGCCTGGGTGACAGAGCAAGATCCTGTATCTTAAAAAAAAAAAAAAAGAAAGAAATGTAGGTAATGGAGAACCAGTGAATATATTTGCCAGGGTAGTGAGATGTCCTGACTACTAGGTAAATAATTGTGCCTCCAGTGTTTAGCAAGAAGATAGGCTGGGAAAGGAAGAACACAGGTCAGTGTAACCATCCAAGTGTGAAGCAACAAATGAAGGCTTTAACCTGGGTCAGTAGTGGTGGACACGGAGAGGAAGACCAAAAAAAAAAAAAAAGAATATATATATATAAAATAATAATAATTATTATTTTTGAGACAGAGTCTCACTCTGTTGTTCTGTGTAGAGTGCTGTGGTGCAATAGCTTACAACAACCTCAAACTCATGGCTTAAGCAATCCTCTGGCCTCAGTTTCCTGAGTTGCTGGAACTATAGGTACCTGTTACTATGTCCGGCTAGTTTTTCTATTTTTTAGTAGAGACAGGGTCTTGCTCTTGAGCTGAAGGGATCCTCTCACCGTGGCCTCCCAGTGTGCTAGGAATACAGGCATGAGTCACTGAGCCATATTTTATGTGAAGAGTCACGTGGGGCTTGAATACAGCCTATAAGCAAGAGGGAGAGAGCAAATACAATGGAGAGGTGGTGGGTAAAACAAGGCCATTGAAGGGATGGAGGCACAAGTGGGAAAGGAGCAAGTTTGGAAGGGGAAAGATAAGCCCAGTCTTAGGCATGTAGTAAGTCACAGTGAAAAAACTCTGCAAGAGCATCACTAACCAGGAAAAATGACTGTAATACAATGGAGAATAGGCACGGATGATAGTGGAGTTGGTGGTTGTGGTTATAATTTCATTCCGTGTACTTGTTGGTATCAGATTACTGTTAGAGAGAGAGAAAGAGGAGAGGAGAGGAGAGGGAAGAAAGGATAGGGGAGAGAGAGATTTCAATGCAATGTATGTTAACTAAGCTAAATATTTTTGTTCTTACCTTCTATGAAAAAAAAAAAATAAATCCTGAATCCAATTTTATATTCCTGCATTGTCTTCATCTTAGAAGTTATCTTTGAATTCAACTCAGAGACAGGCTCAATCAATACTTTTTTTTTTTTTACTTTGTGAATATTTGAGTGCTTCTTTTGAATTTGATTTCTCATTTTATTACTTGATCAATACTTTGTAATCTATACCAAACTGTCAAGAGTAATTAAGGCCTAATGAAACTCTACTAGAAAAAAGTCAGAAGTTATTTAATAACTAAGTCTTTATTTAAATTACTTTCTGTGTCTTTCTGAAGTGGTATTGACATTATTAAAATTTCAGTAAATGATGACTTTTCTAATTGGTTTTATGCCATTTAACTCTAGGCTGGTTCAAAACTGTTAGGAACTGGAGTGGTTTCTGTATCTCTTAATCACAACTCCAATCTCACTGTCCAAGGTTAAGTAAATGATAGAACAATGAATCAGGCACTGACTGATGATAATCTATCTAGATGCCTGAAGCCTCAAAAAAAAAAAATCACCTTTTTCTATAATTAGATAGACAAGTCAAGCAAAATTTGATTCATTCTTTGGCTTGAAAAAATCTTGCAACACTTGAGGGTTTAAACCCAGGGAGAGAACTTTTGTGATTGGGTTGAAGAATGGAGAATGGACCTTTTGAGTAGAGAACATTCCTTTCTTTCTTTTAATATTTCTTTTAAAAAAGTATATCATGAATGCATTTCCCATTAAAACTTAAAGACACATAAATTTACAAAATAAAGCAACACCTCTTTTGCTTCCTTTCCACCAGTCTTATATACATAGTATTCCCCCTTCTCAAAAATGACCAGGGTACACGTGCTTTTTCCTTTACCTTTCGTCTCCTTTTTTCCTCTTGTTGAATGACTTTCTGGGCATTTGTGTATTTACATTAGCCAACTCTTATGCTGCCACACACATACTCAATTGCTCTTTACCTGCAAGGGTTAACACTTTTGGACTGACACATAACTTTTGAGAAGCTGATGAAAGATCCAGCTCTTTACCTAGGAAAATGCATGTCCAGTATAAATGCTTGCACATGGTTGAAGGGTGTTCAAGGAGCTGTAGAAGCTCAGAGAGCCCATGAACTTCAGACAAAGCGACCCTCTGCTATAAATAAGTGGGGAAGCTATCAAAAGCCAGAATCCTGAAACTAAAGCCATGCCTAACTGTCCTATGACCTTCCTATTGTTGAAAGTCCATTTTGTCCTCCTGTATTAAGGAAATAATTGTATCATCCACTGTTGAATTCACAGGGATTTTATGAATATTCTTAGGCTCCTAATTTACCGCAAGAGGAGATGAAGCAGAACAGAAATAGGGACCATTTTTAAATCGTTTGAACTACTTTTTTGGGGGCTTGATTACTTGGGACTCAGATTACATGTCAGAAATACCGTTCCTTCTTAACTGGGTCAAAGATTTGTATGATCCATACAGTTTTCTTTGTTTTTAAAGCTAAGATGATAATTTGGCAAGTCAGTACCCAGTTGATTTCTAGTATATCATTTATTAGATTTTTGGATGTCTGTTCCTATCAATATTTTAATTAACCTGCTGACAAAAAGATGATGATATGCTTGTTTATTTTACAGAGAAGCTATGACTTGGAAAGGGGTCCCAGTGAGAAGCTGGATGAAAATCAGCACTTTGATTTAGAGAATGGGCACCAGAGCATCCCATGGACTAGAAAGGTCTACGAGTTCTACAATGCTCCGATCGTCAAGTTTTGGTTTTATACGGTTGGCCTCATTACAAAATATACAGTATTAATGGCAGTTGATAGCTAATGGTAACATTGATAATGATATGCCTGATTTGCCAATTTTTGTGATGAAAATATTGAAGTGTAGTATAAAAAATGAGGGCGTGAAAAAGTAGGTACAAGAGACAGGATTATGGGAAGGCTAGAGGAAGTGAGAGTGGAGCTTTCTTACTTTCAGAATCGAGAACAAACCTTTTCTTCTTTCTTGGAGTGCTAGAGTTAGCATAGCTAAGACTAAGCATTTGAAGATTTGTGGAATAATAAAATTAGCAGCAGTGTTTATAGAATAAAGTGACAGGTGACAGGATTATTTTCCTATCTTGAGCAAGAAAATCAGGAGTTTATTCCACCCCAATCATTGTTTTCTTTGTAGGACTCGTGTTATATAGATAAAAAAAATGCAAGGGTCTGTTTTTGTTTCCAGTTGCATGCACTTATAAACATACAGAGGGCAAGAAAAACGTTAGAAGCTGAATTGTAGGAGCAAATACTGTATGATGGATAATAGAACTGCAGAGAAAGCATGAACTGTAGTTTACTTATATTTGAAGTTTTTTACATTTATTTTATAGCATTTATTTTTCTGACGCTTTCTATATTTAAATTGTGCATGGCCAAGATTTTATATTTCTAAAACATTTGAAATGTAACTGTCAAAAGAATATTTTTCTGAATGTGTTATATTTCAGAATATTTGCTTGGTCAACCACAGACTTACTTCATGTGCTTGAATAAGTACATAGCTCTGAATAACTTCGAGCTGTTTCCGAAAATCAAATCTCGTTTTAAATGATGAGGTTTTACTATTTTTGTGAATCTGTGACAAAGTATTCAAGAGACTCTGAAAGAAGTGCTAAGAGAATTTTAATCATAGTCACATCATTTGGAAGAGTATTCAAGTGTTCCTTTCCTTAGAAACTTCTAGCTCAAGAGCTTTTAGAGACAGCAGCAAGCTGAGCAACAGGACAAAGCCAGCCGGTCTGCCTACCAGAGCAGGTGGCGTCAGCAAGGAACACCGGCCTGGGTATTGCATTGCCAGACCATGGTGTATGTGCTTTATTTTTCAATTTAATTAATTAATTAATTTATTTTGAGACAGAGTTCCACTATGTCACTTTCAGTAGAGTGCTGTGGCATCACAGCTCACAGCAACCTCAAACTCTTGGGCTTAAGTGATTTTCTTGCCTCAGCCTCTCAAGTATCTGGGACTACAGGCGCCCACCACAACACCCGGCTATTTTTTGGTTGCAGTTTTCATTGTGATTTAGCAGGCCCGGGTTGGGCTCGAACCTGCCAGCTTTGGTGTATATGACTGGCTCCCTACTCACTCAGCTATGGGTGCCGAGTATGTGCTTTATTGAAGTAGCTTTGGGCTACAAATGTTGTGAGAAAAAAGCAAAAATGTAACTATTTGTGGGCCAAATTTTTATTAGTTGAAAAGAGACAAAAAGGGTCAGAAGCAGTACACCAATACCTAGAGTGTTTTTGTGTTTACCCAGGTGTGAATACTTTAATTCCTTGTATAGCCTGTGTAATGTCACTTTGAATTGATGAGAAAATGGACTTAAAATAGCTTTAGGAACCCAACTTGTTCTCAAGCAGAGGAAACTGTGTTGCTTTCTCAAGCTGAATGTTTGTAGTCTTTTGTTCATAGATCTGTCTCATTCATATAGTCATACATTCTATATGTTAGAAAGAAAGCATTATGGTTGAAGGTAACATCAGGTCCAGACCACTCCATGAGGTCTTACTGCAAGCGGACTGCTGTCTCTAAGACCCACTATACGAGGCAGTGGAGGTGGGGTGGAAAGAAGAAAGTGGCAAACACAGATACTGTCCTCAAATAGCTTACATCAGATAGGGGAGACTGTGCATGGAAATGACTCTCATTAATACAGCATAGGGAATAAAAAAATGCAGATAATGAAAGAAATACCCACAAATGTATGAAGGTCCTGTAGATCTTCCGGTAAGTGTTAAGGAGTCAATTGTCTGGCCACCATGAAACCAATGACAAAAATGTAAAAAGAAAATGACTGCTTAAACAAATTCATTTAAACTATGTCCCTAATGTGTCATCAAAAATACTCAGACTTTGAAACATCGACCAAGAGAGTATACAGAATTAATGAAATTTACCTTGACTTTCTCATATGCTTCTCTTCTTTTGTTACTTAACTCATAGGTGGTACTATCCATTATGACTGCCCTAAATACCACCTATTGTAAGTAATCCATGTACCACTCTTGTATAATCAGAAATGATTTAAATCATTCTCTATGATTTCTGTGCAGAGCTAGACTTAGAGTGGTTGACTTAGAATTCAAAAAAATAAGAGATATAGGGATCAAGGTTATAAGATTCTTGTGAGAATGAACATCAACCCACATTTTTCAAACAATCGATAAAGGATTTTTCATGCCATATTGATTAGTGAGCACTGTGTGTTGTCTCTGAAGTTATTTACGGGACAGCACAGTCTCATCCATTGTTGGCGATAGTATGGGATAGCTGGGAAAACCTGTGTGATGGGTAACTTGGTAATATTTACCACGGATTTTAATGTGTGTGCATAGCTATTCTGCTTCTGAGAATATGTGCTAAGAAGATGAGACCATTAGATAAGATGACAAAGCTTATTCACTATGTATACATTCGTGTGTTCACTATGTTTAATTCTTTGAAGAATGCAGAACTATTAAATAAATGTTTATTGAAGGTCTGTCATGTCAGGTGCAGTGATAATAGCTGACGATACTAATAAGAACATTAATAAACAGCCCTTAGTTATAAGGGTTTACCAGTTGCCCTTAGTTATAAGGGTTTACCAGTTGGGCATAATTTTCCTATTAATAAAATATTTTAATTAACATGAAATAAAACTCCCAGCAGTTGTAAACATCACAATTCACCGAATTTGAAAATACACATCTAGTGATAATGCTTAGCTCACTCGGCACACTCAGCACACGTATTTCCTGCATTTGAGACGGAGACGAGGGCGTATTTGCTCGCCTTTGGCTTGCCATTGACCTGACAGTGTCAGCCCTAGACTGTGCAGGGTTCTGCCAGTTCTGGTTAGAAGCCAATAGGGTGAGACAGTGTCTCCTGCATGCGTCTGAGAACAGTGATTTCATTTCCATCACCAAATCCTAGACTAGAAAACCGTGGATGTTTGGTGTATTTTTACATACTGGATCCTCAATAATCCGAAGGTGGTCCCCATTCTCTGTTCATGTCACCATGTTGACTTCCATGCCCGAGTGTCTAGCTCTGCATCTGCTTGGCGTCCTCTACGCTCACTCTCTCTCACCCCCGGGGAATGTGTGTTTCCCTTGCAGATGGCATATTTGGCATTCCTCATGCTGTTCACTTACACGGTGTTAGTGGAGATGCGGTCCCAGCCCAGCGTGCAAGAGTGGCTTGTTATCATTTACATCTTCACCAGTGCTATTGAGAAAGTCAGGGAGGTGAGTTAGCCCTTGAACGTTTGTCTCCTACACCCCTCTGCTGAGAGACGTTCTTGGCTCTGGTGATGAAAATGGACATGTCATGGGTGGGGGAAGACTGGAATTACTGATCTTGATTTGCATGTTACAAGAAGTTTATTTTGGCACGGTGGCTTATGCCTAAAATCCTAGCACTCTGGGTGGCCGAGGCAGGTGGATCACTTGAATTCAGGAGTTCGAAACCAGCCTGATCAAGAACAAGACCCCGTCTGTACTAAAAATAGAAAAACTAGCTGGGTGTTGTGGAGGCGTCTATAGTGCCAGTTCCTTGGGAGGCTGAGGCAGGAGGATCACTTGAGACCTTAAGAGTTTGAGGGTGCTGTGAGCTATGACACTGGGATACTCTACCTAGGGTGACTGAGTTAAAAAAGAAATTCATTACCAAGGGTAACTCAAGTTTCTAAAATCTCCGTGTCATTTAAGGTTTGGCAGGATTCAGATTACTCTTTAAATGAGTGGCTGATGTATTCAAGAAGATGACACTGATGAAATTCCTGAATTCTTTAAGTGTTTCTCTTTCTTCTTTTAGATCTGTATGTCGGAACCTGGGAAGTTTACTCAAAAGGTGAAGGTATGGATTAGTGAGTATTGGAACCTAGTGGAAACTGTGGCCATCGGCCTGTTCTCAGTTGGGTTTGGCCTTCGCTGGGGCCGCCCTCCTTTCCACACTGCCGGGCGGCTGATCTACTGCATAGATATCATCTTCTGGTTCTCACGGCTCCTGGACTTCCTCGCCGTGAATCAACATGCAGGTCCCTATGTGACCATGATTGCAAAAATGGTAAGTATAGTCTGGTGGTGTTCTTTTTAATTTTTAGCAAAAGGATCATGCTATGTTGCCCAGGCGGGACTTTTTTGTTTGCAACAGAGTCTCACTATGTCTCCCTTGGTCAAGTGCTGTGGTGTCAGAGCTCACAGCAACTTCAAACTCTTGGGCTTAAGCGATTCTCTTGCCTTAGCCTCCCAAGTAGCTGGGACTACAGGTGCCCGTCACAATGCTGGCTATTTTTTTGTTGCAGTTGTCATTGTTGTTTAGCTGGCCCGGACTGGGTTTGAATCCGCCAGCCTTGGTGCTGTAACCACTCTGCTATGGGTGCTGATCCCAGGGGGGACTTTTTTTCTTTTTTTATTAAATCACAGCTGCGTACATTAGTGCAATCAAGGGGTACAATGTGTTGGTTTCATATACAATATGAAATGTTTTCATCAAACCATTTAACATAACCTTCATGGCATTTTCTTAGTTACTGTATGAAGACATTTGTATTCTGCATTTAGTAAGTTTCGCCTGTACCCTTCTAAGATGCACCATAGGTGTGGCCCCACCAATTACCCTCCGTCCACCCCAGCCTCCCCCCTCCCCTCTCTTCCCATATTCTTGTGCTATATAGTTGGCTTATAGCTGTCATATGAAACCTTTAAATTAGCTTCATAGTAGGGCTGAGTACATTGGATACTTTTTCTTCCATTCTTGAGATACTTTGCTAAGAAGACTATGTTCCAGCTCCATCCATGTAAACATGAAAGAGGTAAAGTCCTGAAGCATTTTATTTAAAAATAACAAGATCAGCATCCCACAGGAAGTATCTGATGGCCAAGATCAATAAGGAATTTTAATTTTTGGTTAAAAAAAGAAGATTCCTGTGATTTCAACTTTGGAGACGTGAAAATGCTCAGAGAATTTTCCAAGGGTAGGTTGGGGGAGTTTGAAACACCTCCAGGAAATGTTCACAATCTAGTTGAAAACTTGAAGACTATACAGCATTTAATACCACCCTGTAAACCCTTCTGGTGACATCCAGGTGAAGGGGATGGGGACAGGGAACCGTGTGGGCTGCATCTTCATTTACCTGCAGAAACGGACGTCTCCCTAGCCTCTTAGTTTTCACCTTCTGGGGTCCAGTAAATATATCTTCTTCCCTCAGGCTGCCTTCATAACTATACTGAGATTCTGAGAAAAGCTATCAAAAGGCTTGGACAGGGCTGGTAAGAGAGTTTAGTTCAATAATTCAACTGGGAATTGGCTTCCACTGACTCATACTGGTAGCAAGGGGCTGAAACTGCTCACTGACTGGTGGATTTCTACGGAAAAGTGAAAGCTAAGGTATCCCAGTTCATTTCTGGGGTAGGATGAAAAATAATGACTATGATATTAAGCAGCTCCCCCAGACCCCAGAGGTGGAGTCTACTGCCCCACCCTGGAAGCTGGCCTGGCCTGGCCTTGTGGCTTGCTGTTACCAGCAGAACATGATGGAAGCCATGTAAGTTCTAGAGCCCAGGGGCCTCAAGGGGTTGTGTGGTTTCTGCCTTTGCCTTCCTGGAATATTCCATCTACCATGTAAGGTGACATGGGCTCGATTGCTAAATAACGAGAAACCACATGGAGAGAAAGGCAAGGTGGCAGCCAGCACCAAAGCCCCAGACATGTGAGTGAGTCACCTTCAAGCCTCCAGCCCCAGCTGAGCCACCAGCTGACTGCAGCTGCCTACAGCAGCCATCTGACAAAACCAGGGGCAGATTCTCCCAGGCAGCCCACAGTGTCTCATGAGAAACTATAAATTGTGGTTTTAAGTCAGACATCCACAGGCCAACTCTGACCAGGCACATATTATACAAAGGAAAGTTATATTAGAACACTACCCCCTTTCATTTACATATTATTTACCGCTACTGTAATGCTACAGCAGAGTTGAATAGTAGCCAAAGAACATATGGCCCACGAAGTCTGAACATTACTCTCCTGCCCTTCACAAAGGTTTACGTGCCCATATTTTGGCCACTAAGTTTTGGGAGTGTTTTGGTATCCAGAAATATATAGCATATAGAAGTTGGGTTATCATTCAGGGCTCTCCAGAGAAACAGAACCAAGAGGATAGATAGATAAATGATATACGGACATACATATAGATATGTGTGTGTGTTTGTGAAGAGATTTATCATAGAAAAGAAATTTATTATAAAAAATTTGCTGAAAGTCCTCAGGTCTGCAATTGACAAGTTGGAGACCCAGGAGAGAGGATGGTGTAGTTCTAGTCTGAGTCCAAGGCCAGAAAATCATGAGAATTCATGGCATTACTTCCAGTCTAGAACCTAGCAGGCTTCAGACCCCAAAACAGCTGGTGTTTTGGTTCAAGTCTGAAGGCAGGGAAAGACAGATGTTCCAGTTCAAGACAGCAGGAGGAGTTTCCTCTTATCCAAAGGAGGGTCAGCCTTTTGGGACTTACCACTGACCAGGTGAGGCCCACCATGTTGTGGAGGACAATCTGCTTCACCCTGTCGACCATCTTTAAATGTTAATTTTATCCAGAAACACCCTCACAGACACACCCAAAATGATGCTTGCCAAATAACTGGGCACCGCAGTCAAGTTGCCACATCAAAGCCGGCCACCACATGGGAGGCTGAGACAAGGCAGCTCAGATTATGAAGTGGGGGACAATAACCCAAACCATTGTTTATGGTCCCTCAGAGCATAGATCACCCATTGAGCTCGTAGCTCTGGCTGAGGAAATCTCTAGACAGAACAGTGAAGTGTCAGGTGACCTCTCCAGCTGCATATGAGATGTACAGGAAAACAGAGGGGAAGTAAAGAAGGAGCTATTTAGTTTACAAGCAGAATTTAGGGGAATATAAATGTCTCCGAACATGATCTATCAGAAAATAAGACCATCTCTCTTTCCCAGCGCACACACTTCCCATCCCAGGCAGTAGAAAATTTTCCAAGTGAAACTAGTCCCGGAGCTAAACATCCATCAAGTTGTCCTTGTAAGATCTTTCATTAAGACCTAAAACAGCTATTTGGGAGGCTGAGGCAAGAGGATGGCTTGAATCCAGGAGTTTGAGGTTGCCGTGAGCTAGGCTGATGCCACAGCACTCTAGCCTGGGCAACAGAGTGAGATGCTGACTCAAAAAAAAACAAAAAAAAGAGAAAAAAAGGATTGCAGAAGGCTTTAATCTGGTGCGTAACAGACCCTCTCAGCTAGACCAAGGGGCTTCTATGAATCTTAAGGGAGATTCCCCCATCAGGTTCACACTCAGCCCAGAGGAGAGAGATCTCTGTCTCAAGAGAGACTAATAAATGTGATTCGGGTTTGGGGGCACAGAACCAGTCAGTCAAGGAAGCCTATGTGGTTTCAGAGACATTAAATTGTGCAAAATATCCCCAACTTGAACCAGAAAGGTCAGAGACAGTCAAATGAAAAGACTTTCTGGACTTTTCATGGGCAGAAAGCAGGCAGAGAGAAGTACTCAATGGCAGATATGTGCCGTTTCTTATCAGAATGGGAGGACAGCTCAGAAGGCAGAGCCAAGATCCCAGTGTGTGGAACCAAGGAGAGCCAAGGAGAACCATGGGCTGTGGGAATGGCCTGGAAAAAGAATGGCAAAAATATTCTGTCTCCCCACCTTTTGGAGTTCTGACACCTGCATCCCTGCCTCAGGCTAGTGATGGAGAGGGTCAGGAAAGGTCTCTTGTTCTTCGTGCTATAGGAGATCATCAAAGGGATCGTCTCGGCAGAGGTCATGAGATCTTTGGGACTAATCTGAATGGAGGTCATAAGACTATTTTAGTGGGAGATGGGATGAATCCAGCACAGGCCACCGGATGATCTTGATCCAAGATGGGATAATAGGATCAGAACCTTTAGAAGCTCTGTGCGTCTGCTCAGAGCAGGAATTTGTATTTTGAGAGCATAGTCTGCCCTTCTTCTCTGCTGGCAAAGATATTTTTTTCCTTGCTTCTCCTGAAAACATTTTCCCCTGTTTTTCTGATGCTGCCTCAGGTCCAAGTGCAGAGCTTTCAATAACAGGCCCAAGGAGGCAGAGTGGCCCCTAATCCAGGAGCATTCCCTTCTTCTCCTTTGTCAATGGAATTGTCCACCGTGGTTATCCTGTCCCTGTTTAACCACTTACGTTGCTAAGTAGGGGCAGGGACCATGTCTCTGTACTTTGCAAGCCTCTGATTCAAGAGCAGGGCATCCACAGAGCTCGTCTGAGGAGCAACATGAAAGGCTTCTCACCAGTGGGAGGACCAAGGTCCTCAGCTTTGCCACTGAGACTGCCACTATGATGGGATAAGGCTTTGGGCAAGGGGTGAAGGTATTGTGCATGTGCAAATGGTGAAAATCATTCTCTGATCCCTCCTAGTGGAAGAAAGAATCAATTTCATCGCCCTTTATGCCTAAAACCGGCCTTGTGACCTGCTTTGGCCAATAGAACACGGCAGAAATGACACAAAGGAGTTGCAGAGCTTAGATTTGCCTTTGCCCCCTGTGAACACAATCGCCACCCTGGGAGAAAGCCCAGCTAGATACTGAATGAGGAGAAGGAACATGAAGAGAGAGGTCCAGCCAAGTACCAAGGTCCTGGACAGGTGAGTGAGGTCATCTTAGACCCAGCTAGGGGACCAGCTACCTGAGGTCACGTGAACAAGCCCAGGGAAGACTAGAAAAACAGCCACCCAGTCAAATGACAGAGTCAGGAGAAGCCATATGTTATGGTTTTAAACAACCATATTTGGGGTGGTTTGTTACTCAGCAATAAATAACTGGCAGATTTTCCTACTGATTATTTTTACATTCATATCCAAATGAAGGAATATTGAGGAATAGTGACCTATATCACCTCGCCACCTGTTCAAAGGTAAGCATTGCACACAGATTTCAATGTGACTCCTTTCCTTCTGCTAAAGTCTACCACAGTCACAGGCGTTGAACCAACCTAAGTATAAATCCAGGATCATAAAAACATATTTGGATTAACAGCTGAACAGAACGGTCCTAAACCCACAAACCATGTCATTGGTTTATTTTTATGAAAAAATATACACTTGCGTAGTTATTATTTTAAAATGACCCCAAGGACCTTTCTTCCAAATTAGGGGTGAGCGTTTTTCGCTAGACCTACTTGGGACAACTTTGAGAGAACATTATTTAACTCAGAAAATATCGGTTAGCCACACTAACTGAGAAAAACATTAGTCAGCTGTAACAACATGGTCACAGCAAGGAAGGCAGAGGAATTCGAGGTCATTGTTTTAAAATGTGGCTGACTGCAATACTTGCTACTAAAAAACATTCAAATAGAGCTTGATGTGTGAACAAAAGTCTTCATGAATGAATAGAGCTTTCTTCTTATTGAAGGAAAAAAAATCGCATAAGCAATGATGAATTTCCTTGTCAGGGCATTTTAACAGAATGAGGGCGCATAGAAGCTATAGGGACGCTCAGCCAGCCTCTGGGGTTGCCCCTGTTTAGTGGCATCCTGCCCGTGGCCGGGACTCATGCAAGACATTTCGGTTTGTGTCTCTGTTTCTGTTTGTGAGAAGACACATATTTCCCCACCCCCACCCCAGGGCTCGTACCATTTGAACCTGTGGCTCTTCTTAGCATGGAAGAGTGAACTGACAACTCCAGGATTAAATATTGGTTCCAAGATTCCCTTGGCATTACCCATTCAAATTGTAACTCTGCCGCTTGCTCTGAGAGCCTGGGCAAATCCTGGACCCTCTGCGAATCTCCGTGTCTGACACCTGTGCTGGGTACACCTTAAACGGTGCCTGGCACTTACCGGTACTTCTCTTATTGAGTTTTTATGAGGACTTCACGAGTTAATATTTGTAAGGCTCTTAGAACACTGGCTTGCACACATCACAGTTTGCTGAATAAATAAAAATCTAGCCTCTGTTGCAATCAATGGACACACGACCGCGGGAGTTTGTTTTCAGTCGTGAAAATGAAATACAGGGTCAAAACCCTGATCACTTCCAACCAAGAGCAGTAGTCCAAACGCACTGGTATTCCGTGTGACCATGTGCACTGATGCCTCTGTGCACACTGTGCCAGGCACTCCAGGCTGCATGGGGGGCACACGGCAGTGAAGAAGAATACATAACACATGGCTACTTTGGTGGCCTAGGACAGCCTCTGCTGTAGGCACTGATTTCTTCTACTTACTCTGAGGAGCGACCTGCCTCCAGAAGGGATATAGCATTGATGCGAGTGCCTCTCAAGGGTCATCCTTTATCTCACCAAGGGGGGTATGTGACCATCTGGACCGATCAGAAGCTGTCTCTCTTTGGCATTAGACTCTCTAGTTAACAATACCGAGAAACCTAGACTCTCTGGTTTTGACCACTCTGAAAGTGTTTTAAAAATCTCGGGGCATGGGGCCTGGAAATTTGCACTATCATCAAGGGCCCTTAAGCTATGAATTGCAAAACTGGCATCTGGGTCCCCCTGACCAAGTCCACAGTCAGACTAAAAGAATCATAATAAATCAGAATAAAGTCACACCTTGACACTGCCGGCTGGTTATGGAAATTGATCACTGGGTGGTAACCAGTAGTTTAAAGAATGAAATAAAGGGGACTGGGTTGGAATGGACCTGAGTGAAATGGAAAGAAAACAATGGAGTGAAGATAATAAGGGGCATAGTGTTTTAGGAAACGTTCTTTGTGGCTTACTTGCACATGTTCGTATTGATGTGTAATGTAAAACATATTTATTAATGTATTTCTCACTGTAGATCTTGGCCAAAACAAAGTGTGAGAGCCATGCCCTGAAGTGTATTTTTAGAACTTGTTTGCTGATAAGTATCCTCCAGGGAGCATGTTAGAAAAATAAGTCCCTGTAAAAAAATAGCTGGACATTCTGGCCAGTGCCACAGTCCCAGCTACTCGGGAGGCGAGGGAGAAGGATCACTTGAGCCCAAGAGTTTGAGGATGCTATGAGCTATGATGCCACAGCACTCTATCCAGTGTGACAGAGTGAGATTCAGGTCTAAAAGAAAGAAAGAAAGAGAAGAAAAGGAAGGGAAGGAAGAAAAGGAGGAAGGAAGGAAAAGAGGGAGGGAAGGAGGGAGGGAAGGAAATGGAAGTGGGCCCTCCCACTGCTGCCCAGATTGGGTCTGTTGGGAGCGGGGTGGGGATTCCCTGCTTCCGCCTCCTTTCTTTCTCTAAGTAACAGGCAACCCAGTGATTCCAATACCAAGTGGGGTGTGAGAGAGTAGGGGGCACTGCCCCAAGAACACCCAGCTCTGCTTTTGAGGGAAAAAGAAGTTGGCAAAGAAAGGTAAACACTCTAAAAAATTGGTCATCAGAGTGGCAAAGACGCAAAATTGAGACATGATAAAAGCCCTGCAGCAAAGCAGCGCGGAGACAGAGGGCGTGGTAACTGTGACTGTGAGCTGAGATGATGGACCGTCCGTTTGTGTCCCTTTCTGAGGGCCAGGGTACTCATTCCTTCTCTTATCTCCTGAAACTTTCAAAGGGCCCTTTACAGAATAGCTGGCTTAACTCCTACAAGCCCTCCGAGTACAAATATGGAGACAGGCTCTGCTGGACGATGGGGCAGAGGTGGGATTCGAACTGTGTCCTTCCGACCCAGCACCTGGCTCTCTGAGGTTATCGCCCTTCCTCTTCTGGAGCTTGCCAGCAGACTTGGTCTGCTCTGCCTCCTCAGCCAGCTGGCTGGATGTCCTGGTGGCCTTCTCCACCCTCAATTATTTTCCACAGTGACAGAGGACACTCCAGAGAGCAGGGGAGAAGGAAGCCCATCTCTGGTCCTGGTTCCCTGCTTGCAGATGGGCCCGCAGACTGGCCTAGAGAGAGCTGCGAGAGAGAGAGATATACTTCCTCGTCTCTGTCCATGCTTCATCAAAGCACCAGGCAGGTGACCGGTGCTTCATGGAGACATCATGTGGCTGGCCTTGGGGACACAGCTGTTTCTCATCATGAGGCCGCACAGAGCCACAGCTTGATCCTCTGCCCAGTCTTCCTCCCCAGAAGGAAAAATCTTTGTCCCAACCCCACCAAAGCTCCAATGGGAGCCAGGCCCCGAGGGCCCACGTGCCCTTTGTAGGGGAAGAGGGAGGGGGTGGATATGAGGAGCTCCAGGGCCCAAAACATGCCAACTCAGAGTTTGTTCCCCGGGGAGTCCCCCAGGGACTCACCAGACAGGTGATCTGCTTCTGGGACCCGAGAGAAAGGTGATCTGCTTGACTGTAGGAACAGCCACAGGTCAAAGCCACCACCAAGAGCTCCAGGGTCGGGTGGAGAAGGCTTCTTACTGAGTACAGAGAAAAAGAGAGGCAGAGAGAAAGAGGAACTTGTTCTAGAAAAACCATGTGAAGAGCCAAAACAAACTGTGATCTGAGAACCAGGAGACCCGAGCAGGAGTCCTGACTCTGTCACCTCCATCTACAAGCTGAGCTTCAGTCTTCTCCGAAGCAGGGGAAACAGCAAAAGCCACCTTGGATTCACAGAGCTTGGACAAACACCTGCCACGTGCCAGACAACACTCGGGAACTTTGCACACGCACAAACTTCACGAATTCTCCCACCTGATCCTGTCTGGTGGAGGTGACAGCCACTCTGCAGGGACCGTATGCGAGGTTAGTTTTAAGGGCTTTCGTGACATCTTCCAAGTGAGGAAGTAACAGACAAGAACCCCTGTTTCATGTGCTCTTGCTGCAACACGGTGAGGATTGCAGTGAGGATTAAGTGGGAGGGAAGGTTGTACAGCTCTGATTCACTCATCCCGCCCTTCATTCAATGCCTGTTTGCTGAGTATCTACAACGCACCAGGCACTGTTCTAAGCCAGGAACACATGGGGAACTAGATAGACACGGTCCTAGCTCTTGTCAAGTCCCTGCCTTGTCTAAAGGAGAGAGGCAGATTATGAACAAAGAGGTTTAAGAAAAGAAAAAACACTGCAAATAAATTAAACTGGGTTAAATGGTGGAGTAACTCAGGGCCTCTCCATGCAAGGGACACAGCTGCCTTTCAGAACAACTTCATTAAGATACAGTCTGGATCCCACTGGCTTCAAGGAAGAAATGTACTTTGCCAGGTGCCCGAGTCTTTGGATACACTGTCCTGTGACTCTGGACGCTCGTCTGTATAACCCTCCAAGCTATTAGGAGCCTGTCCTACATGTTTCTGTGTTTTGTTCACTGTGATGGAGGTAAGTATGCCTTAATCTTCAAGAGAACATCAGGTAATGAAATTGAGACCAGCGGACATGGTTTGATGCCAATTTGAACTGGATTTTAAAAAGTAGGTAAGGTACCATCTAACTTAACCATGAGGCTTTCTCAAATGAATAGCCGTGTGTGTGTGTGTGTGTGCACGAGCATGCATGCAGACACACAGTGTTTCCTCTGCTGAGCAGAAGTTTCTGTGGCCAGCACTTACCCGTGAACTATAGATGTCACCCACCTTCCCAGGACATCATGTCTATAGTGGGAAGGATGGAAAAACTCACTCAAGACCTGAGGACCTGAGGATCTTGGAACAGGGCTCAGCTGGATGCTGGCCAGCCCCAGCCCCCACTGCCCAGCCAGACTCACCCCTTCACAGACCCTGGACACTGCCACTGGACCTTGTGTGTGTCACAAGGAGCAGAGAAGTTCTGGTTGTGTGCCAGACTCAGGTCTCAACTTTTATTGTCTTTGGCCCTGCTCTTGGTTTCCTGTTATCTCTGCAGTGCTGGAAAACACCATGGAAGAGGAAGGGCAGCGAAGTTCTCATTTTCACGCAGCACTTCGCATTTTTAGCGTCTACTGCTGATGGTTCAGAAGGGGTTTTCATGCTACATCATGAAAAATCATGGTGGTCAGCAGTTGCATTTAATTGATGTATGCATTTAACTATTTAAGTACATAAGTTGTTTTTAGCCACCAAACCCTTTGTTGAAACAAAATTTCATGCAGTTATAAAAAATATAGAACAGATGCAAGCAGGTCCCCTTCCTTCAGGGGCACTCTCTGGGGAGGCCCTCGAGGTGCCTGGAGCTCATGACAACTCAGTTGGGGGAAAGCCCACCTTGTTGAAACCCCCTCCCATTGCAGAAGGGCTGGGCTGGGGCAGGGTGGGAGGGGAGACTCTGCTCACGTGGCAAGTTAGTAGAACAGCTGGCGCAAAAATCCCACAAAACACACACAAAAAAAACAGTGGTAGAATGTGGACGTGGAGGGGTCGTGGCAGGACCCGGAGGTTGGCCTGGAAAGTGGGTTCATCGCGGTTAGAGAGAAGCAGCTGTTCAGACCGCCAGGGAGTGCCGTGTGCATTGCGCTCACGTGCCTGGGGCTCCAGCGCGAGACCTGCTGACAAGTCTGTGATGCATTTATCCCCCCGGAGCTCTTTCGAGCGTGTTGCAGGTTTCGATGCTTTTATGTAACTGGAAGCGGTCAATCTGGTGCACGTGAAGCAATGAAGGTAGGGCTGCCACGGCTCCCCTTCCCACCGAGAGTGTCACCGGCCTCCCCAGCCTGGCTCATGGCCATGCCCACGGTGCTCTGGGCTGCTCTGAAAGGAACAGCTCGTTGGTCCCATGTATCCCAGCAAGAAGGCTGGACTAGGGGACAGAGCTCTGGCCTGAGAGGCAGAGAGTGGGGGAGGTGCCCAGAGGGCACAACCTGGGAAGACCCGCTGTGTGCCCAGCATACGATTCTTAACCTCTCTGGGCTTTAGTTTTCTAACTTATAAAATGAAATTGACAATAGTAGGGTTCACCTGAAAGGGTCAACATGAGGAATAAATGAGGCAAACCCTAGACAAAGCTTAGGATAGTGGCCAGCGCACCTTAATAAATGCTAGGTGTTTGGGGCTTCCCACTGCCCCATGGGCATTGCAGCCTCAGACCTGGAGAGGTTTCTTACCAAAGGAGGCCCAGGTGCACTGGCATTTAACTTAGAGGAGGGTGATCTCCTGAAGACCTTTTGGAAGAATTTACCGTCGGGAATTCTACTGCTTGCTCAGCCGTGCTGAACTCTCCCTGAATGCCAGGTACTTTCTGCTGAACACCTCTTTTGCATTTTGCCATTGAATCTCACATGGCCCTGCGAGATGGGTGCTGTTTTAGCTCTGCTGTCAATGAGAAAGCAAGGCTTGGAGAATTTGGGGAACTTGCCCAAGGCCACCCAGACAGTAAATGGGGTTGGGGGCCAGAACGAAATCCTGGGACTCGATTCCCCTCTGTTTTTGTTTACTTGTTTTTGTTTTGCTTTGCTCCAATTTTGGTGGAGTCAGGAGACGTGTGTACCAGTGGGGCACAGCGGATGCTGCTCCACACAAGATGGCAAAGCGCAACGTGGGCGCGACCTGGCAGCCGCAGAGGGGCAGGGTGTCCCAGGAACCAACTCCAATGGGCATAAGGCCCGGTGGCCGGAAGATGGCCACAGCCACAATGGACGGGGCCAAGGCACTTCTTTCTTCAGTACAATTCAGCAGATTCGCCACCCTGCAGATTCTGGCATGGACACCCTGCTTCGATGTGAACCCGCAGCCCTCTTAACCTCTCTGCAATTTAGTTTCCTCCCCTACAGAATGGGGATGCTAATTCCTAACGCCACGCAGTATTGTCCTAGATGTTGAAAGTACACCATATGTTATTGTGATGTATGTGAGTTGTACATTCTGCGCGCCACCCTCTGTGAGCAGGGCAGAGACGGACTGGTCAGGCCCCAGGAATTCTCAGAACTTTGGCTAAATGGGCTTTTTATTGTGACACTAAGGGTAACTCTCGGGAAGAGATGGAACACTCTCATTTTGGGGTAGAAATAATAATGATTGTGCCGAATGCTGATATACAAGCTCCCTTTGGACAGAGAGGGGTGTCGTGCTGAGGGTCACTCACTCTTCTTGTCAGTGGCAGATCTCAGATTTGAAACCAGGTCAGCTGAGGAGCCCCTGATGGTTCCGGTACACCGTGGGATCCCTCGGGGCTCTGGACACTTACAAATAGAAATAAAGGGCCTTTGAGGGCTTGCCACTTGTCTAGACCACAGGCCTTAGCAAGGTGCTAAGCACACGGCAGCCACCGACAGGCTCTGTTCAGTTGTATTGAAGAACCAAGCACCTGGTCTGCCCCATGTTCTGTGTCCCTACTCACAGCCACCAGAGCCGATCCTGGGACTCCCCAAGAAGGCAGTTGTCAGGTTCCTTCTGCTCACCTGAACTCCACACCTGTCTTCAGCAGACAAGACAGCAGTGCCCTGGGAATCTTTGTGGTGTAGCAGCCGCGTCTTTGTGAAGTGCTAGAGAAAAGCATCCCTGTCCCCAGCTCAGCCCCTGAGGATGGCTCACTTTCCAGCTCTCCCTGCCAACGGGCCGCCTCTATGGTTGATTAGGGTAATGAGGCTTATGCGAGCTCCCTCTGTCCCTCCCCATGTCCTTGGCTCTGAGAATGAGCCCTCTGTCTATCAATACTGTCTGGCACCAGAAGAAAGCCCCTCTCCCTTCCTGCATCCAGCATCTGGTTGCCTGGAAACCAGGACAGAAGCCTAGAGCATCTTGGGTCTCTTTCTAATTTCCCTGCCAGGTCTCAAACGCCAGCAGTATTTGTTTTATGCTGAACCTTTGCACTGCAGTGGCTTGCCTTAACCTTGCCCAGAATGATTTCATCAACCTGCGTAAATGTGATGCAGAGAGACAGGGGCAGCCACGCCAGACTCAGTGTCATTTGGTTATTGGTACACGAAGTCATAATTAACAGTGAAGGCAGAAGATGGATTGTTTCAGAAGGAGCCAGAACTAGGATCAAGTTGTGTGCGCGCACGCGCCCAGGCACATGTGTCAAAACTGGCAGCTTTGTGAATTGTAGTTTGCTGTAGCCACGTGCAAAAGGGAAGAGAGATTTTTCTTTTTCCAAAAGAACAAAAACCTGTCTTGAAAATAAACATCCTTCTTTGCTTGACAAAAGCTGCACAATTCAGGGTAAAGGCGCCAATACTCTGCCTGGCTTATTCCCCAACTGTGCCTCAATAAGAATGTTGATCCTTTTCAGACAGAGCCAGAAGAGAAGCAAAGATTCAAAGAGTCACAAACAGGAAGAGAACTCGCCTTACCCCATCCCACCCACACTTTGGTTTAACGCTGAAAGGGCCAGCCAGAGTTTAGGACCCAACCTGGCACCTGTCGCCTCTGCTGTGTCCTGGCTCATGCTAGCTGGGTGTGACATGTCCCCCAGGCTGAGAGGCATCGCATTTATGGTATGTGAGATTGGATTTTCTTTCTTGCAAAGGCTTCCTTGTGTTACCTAAACACGAAATCTTTTGAGGAATCATCTAATCAGGCCCCACTGAGGAAGCCACTTCCTAGAGATTAGCAGCCATGCGTCTGGCCCCTCCCAGCCCCTTGGCCCGCTAGGTGTTCCCTCATTCTGCAGATGAAAATGGAAAGGCCCAGAGTGGCTGAGCATCTTGTCTGAGGTTACACAGCTCCCGGGCCATGATGCTGAAACTTGAATTACATAGATAACTCAGAAATCATTTTAAGAAATACTTTACCAGAATATAAATGTCTTCATATAGTGATTAAAAGGCCATGAAGGGTATGTTAAATAGTTCAATGAAAATATTTCAGATTGTATATGAAGTCAGCACATTGTGCCCCATGATTGCACCCATGTACACAATTATGATTTAATAAAAATTAAAAAAAAAAAAAGAAAAAAAATACTTTACCTTACTTCTTGCATCTAAAGATTTTAAAAGCGGATACTGATTCTTAGAGCAACAGTCTCTTGGAAAATTCTTTTTTGTTGTTTGTTTTTTTTTTGCAGTTTTTTTTTTTTTTGGCCAGAGCCGGGTTTGAACCTGCCACCTCCAGTACATGGAGCCTATGCCCTACTCCTTTGAGCCACAGGCGCCGTCCTGTCTTGGAAAATTCTTATCACTCAGTGAATGCACTGAAATGGGGCTAATGAGAGAGAGGTATACAGCATGCCTGAAACGGTCCATGTGCTACGTAATCTTGGCAGAGTTTGTAAGAAGCACTTTGATGAGCTTTTCACCAGGAGGTCGAAGTGTGGAATATTTTTACTCCATAACTGAACCCTTGTTTCCCATCTCATTCCTTCCCTGGGCTTCCTTTGCCTCCTATTCTTTGAGAGTCTGGTGTCTTTAGTGGTATTTTCTTCAGCAGTGGCTTTTCTCCTCCTAGCTTGAAGGTTATTTTAGAGACAAAGCCATTTGAAGAGAGGGATCCGTATGTTTTCCTCTCATAAATGGAGGCAGAGTGGCTAATCAGAAAGTGGCTAATAATCAGCCTGGGTCTAAATCCTGGCCCTACCATTTTCTTGCCTGTATAACTTAGAGAACATCAATAACCCACCTAACCCTCAGTTTCTAATTGTGAAATGGGGGTAATAATGATTCTAAGTTATTGTAAAATATACTAAAAAAAAAAAAGTGATAAACACATTGCTAACAAAGACTCAATAAGAGGTAGCACTATTATTATTCTATTACCAACTTGGAGGCTGTGGGCTAGACGAAGGCTGTGAGATAAGTTAGGACTAGAAATAAGAAATGCCTAAACCCAAGGAGGGCACTCAGAAGAGGATTTTCTGGCACAGAGAGGGCATTTTCATGGATACTTGTCCCCTGGTTCCTATATTCTTTTAAGTTTTCTAAATCTTTAATATAGCATTAGCCTACAGGGAAATATCTACTTACCCACATTCTCAGTACAGGAAGATATTGAACATACAAGGTAATTCCTATTCCATTTGAAAGTACAACACTCTAGATTTCAGTGAAAGAATGTGAAATTATGGCCTTAAATAAAAATTTTTACCCAGGGCCCTTCTGCTATCTTAGCATTCAAAGGCAACATCAGGTGATTGTCTTATCAACAGGTATATCATACCTGCTGAGGGATAAATTCTTCTAAATTCTATGTACAAGTCAAAACTTTAATGTCTTTAATCATTTTTCTCATCTTTGTAACTTTGATTGTTCCCCATACAAACATTCAAAGGGTCTCGTGTGTATAAGGCAGGATGTGAAACTTCAAGGGATACAACACATATAAGAAACAGACCCTCCTTTCCAGATGTTAGTTTCTGGGCCTGATCACTCACGTGAGTGTCTCTGAGGATTCACTGAGCCTCATTACCCGGATCAGCTCTCCACACTGCACACTCTCTCAGCCTCACACAGCAGGGCCTGGAGTGGAATTGGTCTGTGCTTTGGCTGGGACAGGATCTAAGCCCCCTTTCCTCTCCCCTTCATTGTTCCTGGTCACCTTGCAAGACCCTGCTGTGCCTATTCCCTATTGCACATAGCCCCTTGTCCATTACTGAGGCTTGGTAGAAAGATAATTTTCTTTTCACAGAAGATAGTTCTTCTTGCCTCTGTCCTTTCAAATTCTCCTTTACCTTCCTTATGCAAATCAACCCAGCTCAGCAATTTGCTAAGAGGATAACTTCATATGTTTCCCTTCTCAGGAAACTGATTTGTACTTTCATGCAAGCTTCCTGGCACCTTGGAGACTGTTAGAGACACCGAAAGGATTGAGTCTAATGGTGTGAACCTTAGGTGCCAAGGCCTAACATCTGGGTTCATAATTTGTAACATATGGTTCGTTTCAAATCTTGCCATCCACCAGCCGGCTAAGCAGTTGCTGCCAGCCTTCAGGGCAGCCACACACTTAGCATCTTCGCTGTACTGACTTATTATTCTTCAAACTAAAAGCAATTGTCCTTGCTGTGGTGTGGGGGAAGGAGCTTTGGATTAACTACTGATGGTAACAGCTGCAGTTTACTGAGCAAGGGCCACATGCTGCCATGAGCACCCTGTCATCTGTCTGCCTCAGATGCTCAGAGCAAGAGGCAGAGCGGTTCCCTTTTACAGCTTATGGAAGCTCATAAAGGTCAAGTAACTTGTCCAAAGTCATAAAACTAGAGGTCATGATGAATTTAAACTTGGGTTCCTGTGATTTAGGTCTCTGATCTAGACCAAAGGAGACCCTGATATCTATTTTCAGTAACATGCCATCATGAGATAATGAGTTATTGTCAACAACATCCACTCGGCAATTATTATTAACCCAACAGTTGGGTTTCTGTGCATTTGCAACTGATGTCCCCAAGAACCCAATGTGGAAGGTCCTAACCTCTCTCATTGTGCAGTGAGAGCTTCCACGGCCTAGCCAGGCTACAGAGCAGCGGATCTGGGGAGCAAGCTCAGCCGTGCTCTCAGCCACCACTGTTGATCACATTGTAGTTGATTCACTATGTGACTTTTGGCAAGTCCCTTAACCCCGTGCTAGGGGGCAGGAGGCTTTTCTTCTCTGGCAAATAAAGCTGTTGGCCTGGAAAATCACTAAGGTGCCTCCCAGGGTTTCCACACGGACTCCCCCCCATGATGAGATCTAGAATTAGAGCCAGCCTGGCCAGCCTCCCATCTGCAGTCCCTGGATTTATTTACCCTCAGAGTCTCTGGCGACTCAACAGCTTGCCCATATGGGCTGCCCCACCCTGAGACCTGGGACAGGCCCAGTGACAGGCAGCGGAGCCAAGGTTCTGGTGTCCCTGAAGGAGGGAATTAACCCGGGGCCACCGGGGCCCGCCGTTTGGCCCACTGCATGGCTGGTCTACTAGAGGGCTGCAGTCCGTGGGTGGAAGCTGAGCGGGCACTGTGCGCAGCTGCTCTCCCGCAGACAGCCCCATGGAGCGGCTTGCTGGCTGCCTCTGCTGCTTTTATTGCTTCATTATCTCTCAAATCAGAAAACGTGAGGGCTGCAGCTTTGGCTACAATCTGTTAACTCCCTAGCTCTCAGAGGCCCAGCTCCTGCTGAATCCAACAAATTATGTCGCTCCTTGCCTTTCCTGACCATCATCATTTTGCACACACCCTGAGCTGGTGGATTGCAGATGTCCTCTGTTCTTTGTCCCGAGTTTTACCAACAGCACTTCTCTGTGGCAGCGAGGGGGAGTGGTAGGCAAGACGTCATAAACTCGAACCCACTGTGCTCACATCCATCCCTTTGTTCCTTTTGTTGTTGATTTTTAGGAGATGACCACCTGAGTACCCCAAAGCTGAAGGTTTGTACCTTTAATCTGCAAGCCCCTGGTGCTAGTACTTAACAGGTTGCTTTTAGGAATGTGTTAGCAATCCCAGATCCCACGTGGGAGGAAGCCACCCTGCCTGCTCAGTACTGTACATAGGTAGAGCTGGCCTTTCTGCCATTTACAGAATGACAGTGTGTGCTTGCTTTCCTGCGCTAGGTTAAAGGACTACTTCTTCAGGTCCAATCCTTCCAGCATCCTCCAGCAATACCTGGCAAAACTACTGGAAATTGCTTTAAAGACTTGAGATTGTCCCGATGCTTCCGTTGTTTTTCTTTCTTTATGCAGAGGAGAAATTCCGCCCCATAATGATGATATTGAAAGACAAGAAAAGGAGAAAGAATATTCATTCCTTCCAGGGCATCTGGACTGAAAAGGTGCCCAAACTCGACATTACCTGGGTCCCCTTTCTCTTGGGGGGGGCAGGTGGTTCCTCTGCCCTCCTGCGGTGTGTGGCTTACCCTGAGCAGCTGTGCCCCGGCCCTGCTGGACTGTGTCAAGTACACGGGGCAAGTATGTGAACAACACATGTAATTGCAGCTGTGGTTATTACCCCAAGTGAACCTGATCTTGCAGCAACTCAATCGCTGGAACCTTCCCTCACACAAACCAGAGATGCAGCCGCCCCGTGTCGTCTCAGGTTGCGGGCCTGGGTTGCACGATGCTGATGAGATTAGCAGCGTTTGCTCAGTTTCATTTAGGATTTGCGCTAGCTCATATAAGAGCAGTGCTGCTTGATGGTTGCAAGGCATTTTCCAACGCTGGTTCTTGGGAATCACTTGAACGACAGCCTCCAAGGCTCCATGTGAGGCTGGAGCCAGGTGGGCAGAGAGCAGCAGGGGAACGGGAGCAGGTGGTGGCACCTGAGGCAGCCAGGCCAGCTAGTTCCCGAGGCAGGGCAGGACATGAGGCAGCACACCTGCACTGAAGGGGCCTAACCGCTGCTCTTGGGCAGCCTGAAAGGGCCTGGGGCAGGGCCAGAGAAAGGGATGAAAAGGATGAAGAGGTTGGCGAGGTGTGGTGTGTGCGCTGGCAGGTGAGACAGGTCAAGTCTTTGCCTGTAGAATGATGAGAACCCAGGGAATGTGGCTCTAACCCCGGGGATGCCTGAAGGAGGCAGGTATGGCCCTGTTCAAATGCCAGAAAATTGAACCAGGAGGAAAGAACAGTTCATGAAATAGGCAGGACGTGAACCAGGAGACAGTGAAGTCTCCTTGCTGGCTTCATGCTGAGCATGCATCAGGGTTGAGAACCGCCCAACGTGAAGGCTGAGGTCCTCATTGCTGGGAGCCTTGGACCTAAGACAGGGAGACGGGTGTAGGGAGTGAGGCCCGGCACAGCACGGAAGCTCACCAGTGACTTTCTTCCGGCATTTATTATTCCTCCTGTCCAGGTGTTGGGGCCAGTGCTGGGGATGGACAGGGGAAAGGGTCTCATCCCTCTTATCAGGCAGCCAGCAGATGGTCAGAAAATATTAAGATCCTTGTGACTGTGGAGTTTGGGGTAAGACGTGGGGAGCCTAGGGGAATGAGGATCCAAATGAATATGAGGGAAGAGACACGTGAGGGTGGAGGAGATTTGCCGGATGTGGTAGAATTATTGATAATGGGAATAACTATCGTTTTATTGTGTATTTAATCAGTGCCAGGCACTGTGCTGGGCCGAACAGGGTAGTATAGGTAGGACAGCATGGCCTTGTGTACATAGTACAGTAACAGGGCAGGGTAGTGTAATACACGGATAGCAGAACACAGCACGATAGGACGTGGGAGCCGAGATTGGGGACTTATCTGTCCCCAAAGCCTGCGCTTGGCCACTGTAACAAATGCTCTGCCTACGTTTAGCATTAGTCCCTAGGAGGGCAACAGGAACAGGGCGAGAGTCGGAGCCTCGATGATGATCTGAGGACCTCCGGGCACTGTGGCCAGAGTTTGAGACCAGCTTGCTAAATAGCACCTGTGACCTCCAGTGAAGTGTCTTCCCTGCCGGGGTGACAGCCAAGCAGGAGCATCAGGCCTGAGGTTGGCTGGGCAGACCTCTCACTCCAAGCTTTAAGAAATCTCCCCACCCAGCTGGGCTTGTGCAATCCGCTCCCTCGCATGTGATCAGCTTTGCTTAAAGCAGCCATAGGGTCTTTTGTGGCTTAAATTCCACTTCCCCTTAGTGGTGGTGGGCTGGGAGTGCAATCCCCTTTCTCACCTTAACCCCGGGGAGTGCACGGTGAGTGTGGCGACTAAGCGGGGAGGGGTCTGCTTTCCTCTGATTTTGAGACCTGGACATTGGAACACTTTTGCTACTCGCTCCTCCAGGGATTTAGAAACTGAACAAGACAGGGCTGTTAGGAAATGAGAAATGATGAGCAGAAGCAATTTTCCTGGTGGGCTCTGGCTCTAGAAGGAGTGTCAGGCTTTGCTTTGGACGTAGCTCCTTGTCTGTTCTGTTCTTGATTTATTCTCACAGCTCTGCCCAAGTGCAGTTAAAGTTAGCAGCAAAGGGGGGAGCAGACGGTGGGGATCCCCAGGGCTGAGATGCTGCCAGTGAGAGGTGCTCAGCCTGCTGAGTGGCCTGGGCTGGAGGTTGTGGTGCTGTATAGAACATTCTGTTCTTAGAGGTGAGAAGAGGGCTGTGCCAAAGGGCCTATCACAAGGGATCCGTCACAAAGGGCCTATCACAAGAGATCCGTCACAAAGGGCCTATCACAAGGGATCTGTCACAAAGGGCCTATCACAAGGGATCGTTGAGTAAGTGAAGACAGTTCCACCTGCCCAGGCCTGGGGAAAGTTCCGTTTATGAAATCTCTCTCATCAGCCACTCAAAACATGCAAGAGCATTTTGGAAGTGCTGTCCAAAGTAGAAGGGAGAGGAGCAACAGACAAGGTGTCCCCAGATTGTCTCTCCATGTCTGAGCAGACTTGGGTCTTCCTTTGAAGCTAGGCCAGATTCTTAGGCCCTTGAATTGTCAGAGAGGCAGAAAAAATGTGAGGAAGATAAAAGGAGACTAGAACCTGCCACCTGGAGTCTGACCACAGGCCCTTTGCACTGCTCACCTGGACGCATGGTGTCCTGCCCACCCACTTCCACAGTGCTCCCTGAAAGCCACAGGCAGTTGCCAATGGTCTGAAGTGTCCTTGGGACAGCGGCTCAAACCCTTCTGTGCTCCTCCTGCCACAGGATCAAGTCTGAGATCTTTAGCGTGGCCTCTACAGCCCTATAAACTCTAGCCCCTGCCTGGTGTCCGGCCGACCTTCTCTCCACCTCCCCTCCGCCTGTCCTCCCTCCAGCCAAGCCCAGACGTTTGACCCTCCTGCCTTTGTGTGCTGGCCACGCCCCTGGCTTCAGCCCATGCCGCCCACACTGGAAATATTTCTTATCCCTTCTGCTCCTGGAAAGACCCTCTTCAGCCTCTGTCCTTAGTTTCAGACGACTCCTTCTCTAAGGAGCCTCACGAGTCCCTCTCTGTCCGCGCCCCCGTCCCCTTAGCACTACCTTGTCTGTGCCCCTGTCATGCCGTGAACACCTTTATTACCACGCAGCACAGTGAACCCAAGCTTATGTTGATTACCCGCTCAGAATGGTGCTCAGCAAATGTTTACAGCAGGAATAAGAGAAGAAAAGAACAGCGAGAAAAGAGGGAAGGACAGGGGTTTGGGTGGGGGAGCCAAGGAAAGGGAGAAGGAAAGAGAGAGGGGAGATGGGAGGGAAGGAGGAAGAGAAGAAAGAAAAGAGGGACAGGTGCCCCATCCCCCACCCTGCTGTAACCTCATTTAAGGTCAGTGAGAGGTTACTGTCATTTGTTTCTATATTCCCACTGAGGTCATCACACGGGGTTGCTTCCCAATGAAACACTCCAGGCACTCCAGGCTCCTTCAGAGGAAAGGGCCCTGCTGACAGGACTGCTGTGGCCCCGGGATCTTCTCTCCTGCTGCTGTCCCCTCACTCTGCTTCACACCTGCTGTCCGCCTTGCGGAGTCTAAATCCTGCATTCTCAGTAGGAGGGATGCCACTCACCAGGGCACAACAATTGGCGCTTGAGTCCGAAACCTATCCTACTTTTTTTAAGTTATAAGGCACAGATATGCCTTATACATATAAGTACATACACAGTATATAAACAGACATACAGTGTATCTGTGGCTTTAGCATTTCATGGGGAAGGGACAATTTGAAAAAAAAAAGAAAGAAAATCTAAAAAGATGCCTTAAATTAAAACAACAAAAAAAAAGAGAGAAAGAAAGTTGGAAAATATTGCCAAAATCATGCCAGGAACAGCCAGAACAATCAACCTCGGGGCCTTTGCACTTGCTGTTTCCGTGCTTGGAAGAATCTTGCCTGGCTCTCCCCCTTTCCACTCCTGTTCATGGATGTCATTCTCTTAGCGATCAGATGGCCATCCTGTCTATATACCAGCCTCTCAGACTTCATGGTCCTATTCTCTGCTTTTTGCTTAGCCTTAAACTATCTGGAATACCATATATTTTGTTTTTCTTTCTCTCTCTCTCTTTTTTTTTTTTTTTTTGGAGACAGAGTCTCTTTTTGTCACCCTCGGTAGAGTGCTATTGCATCAGGCTCACAGCAACCTCAAACTCCTGGGCTCAAGTCATTCTCTTGCCTCAGTCTCCCAAGTAGCTGGGACATCAGGTGCCTGCCACAACACCCGGCTATTTTTAGAAGCGAGGTCTCACTCTGGCTCAGGCTGGTCTCGACCTGTGAGCTCAGGCAATCCACCCGCCTCGTCCTCCCAAGTGCTAAGTATTAGCCTTGGTGCCTGGCCTTTATTTTATTTTTCTTATTTATCTTGTTTTCATTGTTTATTGTTTATTTTTTAAAAGGAATACTTTTTTTTTTTATTTTCTTTATTTTTTGCTCACTGCTCTCCCCTCAATACCTAGACGAGGCTTTGGTGCTGCACAAGTGCTGGAGAAATACTTGTTAGATGACTGTTCAGAATGAAGTCAGCACGTGGTGGGTCCTTAGCACACCGGTAACTAGAAAGCCTAGGTAGGGACCGTCTTCCATTCTTGGCAGAAGTATCAACTTTCTCCCAGCCGTGATACACGGAAATGCAAGGAACCATCTCAGCTGACCAAAGGCCAGGAAGGGGAAGGCAGTAGAGAAACCATAGCCTGCCCACACAGCCCTGGATAAGCGCTAATTAACCTGTAGCCTCAGGTAAGACACAGGCTGTTCTAAATGTCTGAGGGCCTTGTGCCTGGGTCTGCTTTGAAAGGGGAGTAAGGACCCAGACAGGGAAGGAGAGCTGAGGACCCTTCCTCCCAGCCCTGGCTGTGCCCTCCTCTACCATCCCCTCCCCTAAAGCCTCAGCAAAGGCTGCAGAACCAGGGACCAGGTGGTGGGGGGCGGAACGTGCGGCCCGGGGGCCACATATGGCCTTCTGGATCCCTAAGTGCAGCCTTTTGACTAAATCTAAATTTTACAGAACAAATCCTTTTAATAAAGGGATTTGTTCTATGAAGTTTGGATTTAATCGAGAGGCTGTAGTTGGAGTTGAAGAGACCCTCAGATGCCCTTGAGGCCACAGGTTCCCCACCTCTCAATGACTGGTGTCCCCAAGAAACGTGTTCCTTTAAGCTTTAGTCTCTCCCAGCCAGTAGCTATCATTGGGAGCTGTTCAAAGTGAACACAGACAGTACTTACTGATTGTCCTGGAAAACTTCACGGGAAGAATATGATCCAATGTTGTCATCACGTTTCTAATGAGCAGGGGTCCTCTAGGCAGGCCCTTGTTAGCTAATAAATAAACTCTGAAACTCCATACCAGGTTCTCAACTGATTAAACAGCTACCTAATGATCATTCAGTAAAATTATACAAATTCGCTACTACAATATTATAAATTATTTATTATCCTTCACAACCTAAAAAGTCAAGGTTCATTATTATGTTAGTTTTATAAAGAAAGGAAGCCACACTCTCGCCAAAGAAAATGTTGGCCTGAGGTTGTCCAATGCATATGTGCCAACAACTTATGAAAAAAATTACTTAGACTTTCTAAATCTTTATTTTGTTTCCTTTTCTTCTCTTATAAAATATTTCTTTTTTAACCCTTCTGAATGACTCTGAACCTTCTGAATGACTCTTAAATCTCACCGACCCAGATTTCTTTTCTTTCCTTTTTTGCCCTCTCCTTCTCTTCCCTCCCTTCTCCTCCTCTTATTTTACCCTCTACTTTCCCTTTTATTTTTCTTTTTGGACATTTCCCTCCTTTTCTTTTTCCCTCTCTCTCACTCCCTTCTTTCTCCCTTTCCTCTGTTCCATTTCTTATTACTAATGCAAAATTTTTTAAATTATAAGTTGGTGGATGTTTAGTGTAAGACATTTGTGAAAAGTAATGTGAAAACTTCTACCCCTTGGTGAAACAAACTATACAGATATATTGTATTTTAAAAAACATTTTAATTATAGATTTTTTCATTCTCTCCTCTCTTCCTTTCTTTCTTTTTTTTTTTAATTTTTTAAAAATGAGATTAACATCAGACCAATTTTATAACCTTCCCCCACCCACCCACTTAACCTGTTGTGGACTTTTCCCCATCTCACTAGATATTTTTCCAAAACATGTTTTGAATGGATGCTTAGTATTCCCTTCTAGTGATGAACTGTAATTTATTAAACCAATTCTGTGTTGTTGAGCCTTCAGATAATCCTCCCCACCCTTTTTATTGCTATCAAGAATTCTCTACGGGACAGCCTCAAACAAAATAAATCGTTATGTAAACTCTGGCTTTTTCTTAGAATAAATTCCTAGAGGTAGGGTTGTTGGGTCACAAAGTCGGAACATTTTTCAGGTTTCTTAGATCTGTCAGTTCAGGGGAATCGGCTGCTTTCTCCAACACCCTGGCAGGGGAATTCCTTAGGAGTCAAGAGCAGTTTTCCACTTGTCTCCTCTTCCTTCACATTTGCATCTGACCTTTACCCTCAAGCTCCCCTCTCCTTCCTCCCCGAGGCCGCTGTGCCAGGGAGCAGCTGCAGATCTGTGGATCCACCTTCCCGCTCACTCTGGCTGGGGTGAGCAGTCTTCAAAATCCACTGCAAAATCCTGACATGGCCAAGTCCTGGCTAGAGTTGCCATGGTGACAAACAGTGCCAACAACTTTTAATCTGCCACCCACCCCAAATCTTCAGACACTCTCAAAATGTAGAAGACAGGAGGGGAAATGTCTGCTTTATCTGCGGGGGCAGTTTAATCCCATCCCACCCAGTTGGGGTCCCCTATAGGCCAAGCTAACACTAAGCAAGATTTCACATAGATCTTATAAAATACAACTTCTGTGTTTTCTTTTACTTTTTCTTTTTTTACTGCTTTTTCTTTTTCCCTTGCCTCTCCTCTGCTTTCAACATATCCCAAATAATCCTAGATTTCCAAGAGTCAATCAAAGCCTGTGCCTGGGGCACTGACAAGGCCAACATATTAAAAACGAGAACACAAACCAATGAAAAAGATCCTTTTGAGACAATAAGGGAAATGTGATTATAGGCTAAGTATTGGAGGGTGCCCAAAATAAAAACAGACATACCCCAGTTCATTCAGGAATGATAATGGCTTTGTGGCTATACGAGAAAATGTCCATAATTTTTATAGATGGACACTCAATTGTGTGCAGATGAAATGACACAATATCTTGAATTTGCTTTCAAATAGTTTAGCAAAGAAAAAGAAAGGGAGAGAAAAAAAAAGATCAAAGAGGCAAATACAACAGAATTTTAATGATATTGAACCTGGATGATAGGTTCAAAAATTGCACTCTTGTCTCCAGTTAGAGTACATTAAACGTTTTCATAACAAAAACTTTTAATGAGAACAATGTCATGTACTTTATGAACATTATTCCTAACGAAGCATTGAAACGGTCATTATAGAAAATCATCAGAGTTCTTACATTTATTTTGTGACTTACAGTTTTCTTTTGAATTACATGTGGGATTGTATCACCATCGCTTCAAAGTTTAGGGCCCCTTAAAAGGCTTAAACAAGGCCTGGTCCCAGTGTCCCATGAAGCTACAGGGGAGCCCTCCTCCTCCCCCAATGCCGGTAAGAGGAACAAAGGCCAAGGAAGCCACTGCAGCCTCCTCCAGGGTGGGGCCTGGGCACGCCAGCTCTCTTGGCCTTAGCATCCCTGTACCTTCTGCAATTTAACACTCAGAAATGTATTATTCACACAGAAATGATTTTTACTGCACTTTACACATAACTGCCTGCGAAAGTCAACCCTGTTCCTTCAGCCCTCCTTTGTTCTTGGTTGCTAGGCATTCTTTTGCTTAGGAGTACAATATTTACTTTTATTTATTTTATTTGCCCTTGTATTTGAAGAGTCTGGGCAGCACCCAGGATGCTGGGGTTGGAAGTTTTCTAAGGGATAAAATGTGAAGTAGTTTGTCTACGCCTGAATCTTGGTGATAGATTCTTCCCAGGCAAGGTCAAGGCCCTGACTTGGTGCTTGGGTCTCCGCCTGAAGCAGCATGTGTGGGAAAGGGGCTTCAGAACACTGTGCACGAGAGCTGGCTGACTCGCCCCTCTGCCCCAGTTATCCACACTGAGGTTCACTTTGCAAGATAGGTGTAAGGACACAAATAATAACACAGGAGTAAAATGCAGAAGTCCTGCCCATTAACCATCTCCAATTCAATCTGGGGGTGACTACTAGGTGGCGTTCTTTACGTTTGCCATCATCCCTGCCCTTGTAGAGTGCACAGCTTCCCAAAAGCAATTCTAGGGACCTATGGGGAGAGGACGGTGCACATACCAGACAGACAAACCCTGATTCCTACCTTTAAGGGTCAAGACCTCTATGAGGTACCTAAGGAAAGCCCTAAGGGATCAGTTAGATTCAACGTTATAGGTTATAATCTCATTAGTTTAACATTTAAGAAGGAAACAATCAGTGAGGACAGAGATCACAGAAGCTCCAGGTAACACCTGAGAAATACTCTGAAGGACCGGGGGGTTTACATCAGGGAGAAGGAAGACTCTCCTGGTTGGAGCAGAGCTAAGGGGAGGGGGCCACAGTCACCATGCCTACAGACGTGCAGGAGACTGAGTCTTCAGGACTCACATTCTGAATGCAAATGATAGAAAATCTAACCCATATGGGCTTAAGCAAAAAGATAATTTATTCTTGTAAAGTTCAAGGAATAAACTGGGTTCAGGCATTGCTTGATCCAGGAGGTCATAAAATGTCAAGTAATCTTTATCCCTCAGCCCTTCACCCTCCTTTACGTTGACATTATCTTTGAACCTCATACGGTGGACAAAGGTGTGGTCATCAGGCTCATGACCCAAAGTCTTTCAGGTTAGAGTCTGTGGAATACAGAACATATCTCATCTTGCTAGCTTCTGAATAAGTCTGCTAGGATAAAGTTCAGGTATGTGCCAATCTCTGGAGCAATAACTGTCACCAGAGACTGACATTATGTAAATCCACCAGCCCGAGTCAATTCTTAGAGAGCCGGGGTCGTTGTTATGCAAGGGAGAGTTGGGGTTGTGTTACCAGAAAAGGGGAGCACAGGCGTCCAAAGGACACCGCAGAACGCGGAGGCTACACATAGGAGATCAGTGCATGTTCTACTTGCAGGAACCTGTTCAGAAAGGAGCAAAAGCCCACGGTAAAGAGATTAAGTTGAGCAGAGCCTCCTCAATCACCGCTGGGGAAGCTACACGTATTCAGGCCTCCCGAATTCCAGGCCAGTGCAATGACTGAGGAGGGCCACACCTACCTCAGTCACGGCTTCCCAGAGCCTGCTGAGGAGAATCTGGTTGTCTTGTGCACAAATCCCAGCCTGGGGGCTTAAGATGACTACATTGTTCATGAGTTTAGACATGATTAGTCATCCAGACATACAGGATATAGGAAACCCAAGGAAGTGTTTATGAAGAGTTTCTGCCTGGAGTCTAGGGGGGCTGGGGAGTGCATGAGGGCTCCTGTCATTGAGCAGGGAGGAAGCTGGGAAAGAGGGTGACAGGCCTTGGAGGGAGGCCCCAAGAGAGAGGCCCCCAAAAGGTTCTGGTTCCACTATTGGCCCACCCTCAGGAATGGTCTCTCCACCAGAAGTCCTCTCCTGTGTGGTCCAGGCAGCTCCAGCCCCTATCAGGGAGAGTCCTTGAGTCCAGCAGGGAAGGGGTTGCGATCATGCCTATAACTTCAAACACAAACATCTCCTGAAACACTGTGGAGAATTTTCATTCCATTCTCTTTCCTGCTTTTCCTTAAGGACTGGGTGTTGTCTTCCACTGGAATTGAGAAGTATGAGCATAGGAAGATAATAGAGAGGGCTGCAGAGGTGGAAGGAAAGGGAGATGAACTGGGGGTTTGAAGAAAAACAGGTGTAGGCTCGAGATTTACCTGTTTCCCCAGCAAGCCTGTGGAAAGAATGTGCTGACTTCAACTGACAGTTGGAAGTAAGCAGAGAGCAGTAGCTCAGGACTCAGGTGGGAATGGTGAGGGCAGAGGAGTTCCCCTTTCAATCAGTAACACAATTCCCTTTATTTAAACCATTTTGGACAGAAATCGTTCAGAGTATTTCACAGGGCGCTGTGCCTCCTGAAACTTGCTAGGTCACAGAATTAGTCATCCCTTTGTCTTGGAGTTGTCATTATGAGCATCTCAGACATGATGATACCTTCTGGAATGTATAAAACCAGAAGTCCAAACAACTCTAAGGTGGGCATAGTTTAAGAAAATAACTAGGCAACATGAAGAAACTGGGAAGAGGAGGGAACTTCCTCAACCTGATAAAGGGTGCCATGGTCTGGATGTTTTTCTCCCCTCATAATTCTTACCTTGAAATCCTAACCCCCCAAGGTAATGGTATCAGTAGGTAGGGCCTTGAGGGGATTGTTAGGTCATGAGAGTAGAGCCCCTGTGAATGGAATTAGTGCCCTTATAAAAGAGGCCAGAGAAGAATCCTTTGCTTCCTCCACCATGTGAGGACACAGAGAAAAGATAAACCAGGAAGTGAGCCCTCACCAGACACAAAATCTGCTGGCACCTTGATCTTGGACTTCCCAGTTTTCAGAATTGTCAGAAATAAATTTCTGTTGTTCATAACTCACATAGTTGATGCTGTTTTGTTATAGCAATCTGAATAGACGAAGACAAAATGCATCTATGAAAAGCTAACAAAATGGTAAGAGACTGAATGTATTCCCCCTAAAAATCAGGTACAAGACAAAGACGTTTGTTTTTGCCACTCAGCTTGCACAGGGAGTTCTATGAGGGAAATTAGCCAAAAAAATCTGTACACAAAGAGCATCCTGATTAGAAAGGAAGACTTAAAGCTACCTCTATTTGCAGATGATGTGATCTTATATACAGAAAACCCTAAGAAATCTACCAAAAATATTAGAACTGATAAATAAGTTAAGCATGGTTGCAGAATACAAGATCAACATATAAAATCAATTCTATCTTATTATACAGTAATAATGAAGAATATGAAAATAAAATTAAGGACATAATTCCATTTATAATAGTATCAAGAATAATAAAATACTTAGAAACCTATTTAACCAAAGTAGTACAAGACTTCTACACTGAAAACTATAAAAAGGATTGAAGAATTAGAGAAATAAATAGAAGGACATCCAATGTTCATGAATTGGAAGACTTAATATTGTTAGGATGGGTAATACTGCCCCAAGTGATTTATGAATCAATTGCAATTGAATTAAGTACAATTTCTATCAGAATTCCAACTGCCTTTGTGTGAAAATCTAAGAGACTCAGAATAGCTAGAGCAATCTTGAAAAAGAAGACTAAAGTTGGAGGATCCATTCTTTCAGATTTTAAAACTTATTACAGAGCTACAGTATGAAGACTGCGTGGTACTGGTGTAAAGATTGACATACTGATCAATGGAACAAATTTGAGATTCAAAAATAAACCCATACATCTGCAGTCAATGAATTTTCAAGAACAATGACAAGACCATTCGATGGGGAAAGAATAGTCTTTTCAATAAATAGTGTCAAAACAACTGCATAGTCACAAGCAAAGAAGTAAAGTGAGACCTTTCCCCCACACTGTGCACAAAATTAACGTACAATAGTCACAGATTTAAATATAGGAGTTACATCTATAAACTTTTAGAAGGAAACATAAGAAACTCTTTATGACCGTGGGTTAGGCAGTGGCTTCTTAGAAAACCATAAGCAACAACAACAAATATAGATAAACTGGAGATCAAAATTATAAACTCTTGTGCTTCAAAGGATACTACTAAGAAAGTGTAAAAAAAAAAGAAAGAGTGTAAAAAGACAGTCCACAGAATGGGACAAAATATTTGCCAATCATAAACCTGATAAAGAACTTATACCCAGAACATATAAAGAACTCTCTCAACTCAACAACAAAAAGACAAATTATCCCATTTAAAAACAGGTAAAAGACCCGAGAAAACATTTCTCCAAAGAAGAAACACAAATAACCAACAAGCACATGGACTCATACTCATTAGTCATTGGGGAAACACAAGTCAAAACCAAAATGAGATACAACTTCACATCCCTTAGAATCATTATAATCAAGAAGGCAGACAGTAACAAGTGTTGACAAAGATTGAAACACTTATAGATTGCTGGTGGGAAGGTAATTTAGAGTGATTTTGGAAATAGTCTCATGATTCCGCTAAAATTTAAACACAGAAGTACCATGTGATCCAGCAATCTAGGCTAATGCCCAAAGTAGTTGAAAATATATGTCCACACAAAAATTTGTACTTGACTCTTCATGTCGGCATCACACATCATAGCCTAAAAGCTGAATGAACAAAATGTGATATATCCATACGATGGAATAGTCTTCAGCCTTAACAAGGAATGAAGTACTAATACAAGTAAACATGGAAGAAATCTAAAAACACTATACTAAGTGAAAGAAGACAGACACATGGCCACATGTTCTACAATCCCATTTTTATGCAATGCCTTTAACAGGTAAAGTCTAGAGACATAAAGCAGATTAATGGTAGATGAGGGCTGCGGGGGAACAGGGAGTGACTGCCAGTGGACACGAGTTCTCTCTTTAGGGTGATGACAACGTCCTGGAATTAGATAGTAGAGATGGGTGCGCAATTTGGTGACTATACTAAAAACCACTGCATTGTACCCTTTTTAAAAATGTGTATTATCAGGTAATGTGAATTAGATCTCACTCAAGCTGTTATTCTATACAGAATGATACTGTCTTAAAAATGATACTATAAATCCTGTAATGCACTGACATTATACAAGCAAATGTAGCTACATGAGTTTTAGCCCTTGGCTTCTCACGTGGTTATCATCGTCTCCACGGGCCATGAATTATTTCTTCATGTATCTGACCACTGAACCCCGCCCCTGCCGTATCCCTGTTTGGTTGGCTACTTCAGGAGGCTCCACGGGAGAATTGTTTCCTTGCCTTTCTCAGCTTCTAGCAACCACCTGTTTATTCCTTGGCTCATGGCTCCTGCCTCTGTCTCAAAGCCAGTAGCATAGAGCCTCTCCCACCCTGGGGTTGTCACATCTCCTTTCCTTTCTCTGTATTCACCCCCCTTCTCTCTCAGATTTATAAATCTTCCTTCAAGGGTCTTATAAGGACGCTTGAGATTACATTAGGGATCTCTTAGATAATCCGGAATAATCTCCTCCTTTTAAAATTCTTACCTTAAGTACGTCTGCAGAATTCTGTTTGCCACGTAAGATGGCAAGCATAGGTTCTAGGGGTTCAGGCCATGCTATCTACGGGAGCCATTGTTCAGGTCACCGTGGTGATGGCATGCGGTTGTAAGTCCGAAACCCCACTGGAGGCACAGGAAATGGATGAGTCCCTCCGTGAACTTTAGTGGCAGTGTTACAAGCAGCTGGCACCACTTTTGGACAGAAATCTCTCCTAGGAACTTTACATGTACTCTTGTCCTTTTTGATGTAATCGTGTAAAACTGATCTTTGCGGCGCAAGGCCGGTGCATGCAGACCTCGCCGGGATCTTTCTGAAATGGAGGGTGGATAGCCAAAATTCCTTTCCATTTGTTTCCCATGCAAAAGACAAAGTCCTCAGCAGTTGGTGAATGTTTCAGAGCTCCAGCCTAGAAAGTGTCACCGGGATCCCAGAAGCCTGGGTGTGTCGCGGCCCTGCTGCTGCCCCACACGGTGGCTGTGGCGCTGTCCTCTGATCCTGACGGCTGCCCTGAGCTGACTGTCTCAGGTCTCCCTCACTCTCTGTGGCCCACACAGCTTTGTAAGGCCGCTCTGCCTGCCTCTGTGAGGTCCCCATGCTCCTCAAGTGTGCAGCTTTCAACACTCTGTGAGGACTGGGAGCTCCCGCCACGGTGAGGAAAGTCAGAACACGGAGGCCTTGGCCACAGGGCCAGAGAGAGGGCCTCCTCCGCACGCTCCCTGCGTCTCGTGAGTAGACTTTCATATTTCTCTTTTGACTACCGAGCTGTTTTGTAGACTTACATCCAAATTTTCTAAAACATTCCAGATACGTGAGAGATTAAAAGGCAGCTGGGTTCTGAATAACTGAATTCCAGAATCAATCATCCTCAAAGCTAACCGAATGCCCCTGAGACCCGCTTCTGTTTCAGCCCCTGTTCTGACGACTGAGGCAACGAGCCTCCTGTCTCTTTATCAAGATCGTTCTGAGCCAGAGAAAGAGAAGCGAGAAAGGAGTGATAGACTTCTACAGAATTTGTTCCCAACTTTTCTTGAGCTCTTTGCTCTTAACAAAAAGAAGGCAGATGTTTTGCCATCTTTGCCATCTGCTGTGGCTCCAGATGACATGTCCTGGAGGTTCATGTGACGTTGTCATGTGTATTTCCTGCTGAGCTCCTGTCTCCCATTGTGTGTGATGGTGCTTCCATGTCAACAGTACTGTGCACCAGCACTGGCAACAGTACTGCACACTAGCACTGGCTTCAGCAGCCGCCTTCCGGGTGGGTTGCCTGAGAGTGCACGGTCAGAATTCATTGAGGAACCTTCCAAACCCTCTTCATAGTAATTATGGCCATAAAGGCTCTGATACATGGAGTGCCCACCACTATGCTGAGAGTTTGCCATTTCTTAACAATAACTCTCAGAGGAGGCTAGTAATATGCTCATTTAAAAAAAATCTAGAAATTAAGGCACAGAGAGATTAATTTACCAAGAATCTTAGTTATTAAGTAGCAAAACTGGGATTGGAATACAAGTCAGTCTGGTTTCCCAGCTTATGCTCTCAACTACTCCCTCAGGCCCCTCAGATGTCACTCTGCCTTCTGTCTACTCTAGAGAGATTTGCCATCCTAAATCCAGGGCCTTGACTGCCTCTAGCTGGTCTTCCTTGGCCAGCCTGGTGTATCTACTCAGAAGATATATCTAGACCCTCTGTGAACTGGACTGGGCCTTATATCCCCCCCATGGAGTAAACAGTAATGTTTCAGGTTCCCAGGTGCCAAGGTAAGCAGCAACCTGTGGCCAGCATCCTCAGAATCCTCAGAAAGTCTGCTCTCTGAGCATCCACCTTTCCCCAAGGTCCAGCTGCCCAAGTAAAGTCTGCACTCTCGGCCTCCTGATCATCCATTGGGATTTATTTTAGCTGTGGGGACTTTGCAGGCTGCCTGTCTGCCTTCCCTGAGGAATGCAAACTTCTTTTCATATTCCCTCCAGCTGCTGCTCTTGAACTTGCAGGGTAGTAGGCTGATGGCAAACACCTGGCGTTGAGCCATAAGTGCTACCTCCCAGCCTCTCTCAGCACCACTATTACCAGGGAGGCCAGTGTTGCACCAGGACCTCCCCCGATAGTCTGGGCTTTCAGAGAAGAGCCCTCACGCAGCTCCTTCAGGCTACCTGCCTTCTCACCAGTGCATGCTTTTGCTTTGGCAAATGCAACTTCCTCCTGGCCCTCCTGCAGAAACCATCAGCTGTGGGGTTCGCTGGTCTCACAGTGGGCCTCTAGCCTGCCCACCCCTCTGAGCCTTTTGATTCCTTCCTTCCTCGTATTTCGAGGCAAATCTGGCATCCCCACTCCACTTAGCATTGTATTTTCTAAGCTTTCAGGACATGAGCTCCGTCTAAGTTGTAGCAAAGGGGAGAGCTTCCAGTGAATTTCATCTCCCTCGTCCGGCAACCACCCCCACCCCCCACCCCCTCACCGCGCATTCTGTCCTGGCTCTCACTGGACACGTTTGGGTCCCACCACTCCTTTGTCTATAGCCCCTTTCCTCTCATAGTGGATCACCCTTCTCTGGCCGGTCTGACTTCACCCTATTTATGGGTCTGGTGGCCAGGAGGGGAGCTGGGAGGAGATTGGCAAAGGGCAGAGTCAGGATTTGTCATGTACTGTCGCACAACAGAACCTCATCATCGTCTCTGAGCAAAGGCAGCCATCAGCCTTCGAGGAGAACATTAGGATACTTTTTCAGGCCTATAGAATTCCAGAGGATGTAGGGATTTAGATGATCTAATATATCAACCCAGATGTCCCCTCCCACACCTTCCAACTAGGGGTCTTGGCGTAGCAGACTCGCCAGGGTTGAGACTTCAGTGTTCTTTTTGAGGTCTTCTATGCTCATCACACACCTGGGGCCTGCTTCTCCTCTGCTGTCTACCTGTCTCTGCCCAGCAGCTGCAGATGAAAGTCCTCACACACTGCGCAGGAGGCCCATGGGGCCTCACACTCTGCTTCGTTTCACTGTTTACTCACCACTAGCCTTTTACTATATTTTTCTCTAGTACATGGATACAATCTAACAACAACCATCAAATTCCACACCTCTTATAATTAATCCTTCTCCAAAAACTCTTAAATGCCTGAGCTACCACATCCACTGGAATATTTCCCTACCAGATATCACATCCTGGTTCACCACCAGTAAAAGTTTTAACAAATGCTCCATGACTTCAAGCGCCTACCAACGGCGATGAGGTTCACATCATGGCCACCGGCAGGTGATCCAGTTCCAACACACTCCTGGGACCAATATACTGAGGTCAGTTTCCCCACCAAACAGACTGTGAGAAGGTTTCTTGGGACTGGTCTCAGGACCAACCCCTGTGAGGGGTAAAGAAAGCAAAACAGGCTGGGGAGTGACCCTATGATCCATTTGCAACAAAGGCCTCCAAGAATCCCGAGGGGACCTCTGGAGCTAGACTCTCCCCAGTTGAGGCTGGAACTCTGTGCCCCCCACATCAGCAAGTAATAAGGTATAGGCTGCCACAGGTGAGGGATGGATCCTTGGATAAAGCTGCTTTTAGGACCCAGGGCAATTCTAGAGAGGGGTCAGCAAAAGGCTACAACAAACAACCCTTGCAGCAGCTGGGGAGTGAGTTACCTCCATCCTGATGGCACATCCGGACAGCTCATACCATCACCTCTCTCCAGAGAGACAAAGTAGGAAAGACTTTTTTTAAAATAGGCTCTTTGCTTTTGATTTCATTTTTATTTTTATTTATGTATTTATTTTTGAGACAGGGTCTCTGTCGCCTACCCTGGAGTACAGTGGTGTCATCAAGCTCACTACAAACCTCAAACTACTGGGCTCGAGCCATCCTCCTGCCTCAGCCTCCTGAGTAGCCGAGACTACAGGCATGTACCACCACATTCCCCTGATTTTTTTAAGATGGAATCTTGCTTTGTTGCCCAGGCTGGTCTTGATCTCTTGGCTTTAAGCAATCATCTTGCTGGGATTACAGGCATGAGCCACCACACCTGGCTGATTTATATTTTAAATAATTTCTCTCGAGATTATAACTTGCATCCTTAATATAAAATACAGTGAATTAATCTTATACTACTACAAATAAGAGGTTTTAACAATATATTCATATTCATCACCCCATCTTTGGTGCTACGATACTGTATATTTTAACTCTACAAGCTATAAACCCCATGGCACATCGCTATTATTTTCGCCTCAAACAATTACCTTTTAAATAAATTAAGCATTGATGAAAAATGGTCTTTCACATGTATTCACATATTTGCCCTTTCAGGGGATCTATGTTTCTTTCTGTAGATAAATAAACCTTTCTGATCTTGTCACTGTTTGTGCTAAAAAGGGGTTACACTGGGTTTCCAGGTGCCCTTGTCTCCTTTTGGATTAAACTCTGGGCTTGCGAATCCAGGCAGCACAGGCTGTGTTTTCTGGCTCTTCTTCCACTGCCACTTCCTCAGCAGAATCTGGGACTGGGTGTGGTACGAGAGGGGAGAATTAGGGGGCTGAGTGATTTGCCTGGAGCACCCACCCCTCCGGTGTGCACGTGCTCTTCATCCCTGCATCGTCTCCCCTACTCCAGCGTCCCGCACCCTAATCTCATAAACGGGACCGCCCCCTCCCCTAAGTACAGAAGCTGCGCTCCACGAAGGACTAGGCTTAGGGTTCAAGCTCATCTGCCCTCCATGAAGGGCTAGGCTTAAGGTTCAAGCTCATCGAGGGCCTCTTGATCCCCGCTCTTCACCAGCCTGGTAGAGAAGCTCGCCCTGTTTTGTCCAAGTTGGTCTCGTTACCCCACGAAGGACGGTCCTTCCCGCGCTGCCACCTTCCACCCGGTTCGCGTGACCTCTGCGCTTCTTCCCTCCTTACAGGTGGATCCTGGCCAGGAGCTTGGATGCTTCTACAGTACTAGGTCGGGGTGCGCGCAGGGGTCTGGGTTCCCCAAAGCCCACGGCTGCTGCGATGCGCGGTGGGCTCACTCCTGCTGGGAGGGCCACTTCCCCCTCCCGGGAGGTCGCAGGTGAGGACGCGGGGTCTTCACGACTTCTTTAGATTTCCATCCTTATCTGCCCGCTGAGCAGTCCGGCTGTGCCACCTCGGGGGAGAACTCGGCCTTAGCATCTTGAGATTCTGGCTCAGCTTTTGCCTGGAAAGAATGAACAGGGCATTTTGTGGTCTCTGAGTTCCGGTAACGCCGCCTCGCTCGTTAACGTGTGATGATAACGTACACAAGGCACTAATTCTTTATTTTCAAAAAATTAGATGGTGGCTTATTCGATTTGAATGCCCCAGTCTGTGAGTATGCTTCGTGAGTTTTAATCCAATTAGTGCTGGAGATACTTGTGATCCTAAGGGGATCTGGTTTCTGCTTGTGGTCTGGGTTCTATGCCCCAACGACTCAGGTTTCGAGAAGGGAGAAGATGGGGCCTATAGTAGACAAAAAGGGTCTGTTTATACGTTTGCTTTGTTTTCTGTTATTAAACCCAAGTGGCAGGGAGTGTAGGCCTTGCTTTCAGCTCAGATTTCTACAAGCAGCACAAAACCCAGACAATTTCAACTTGAAAGTTTGTCGTACAAATCAGCGTTATTTTTCTCTAGTATCTCAAAACATCCTACTTGAAGGTCAACAAAAGCTGCCACCATGACCACCATGCTGGGGAACCTTCTGGAAGTCTTGGCCAATAGGTCAATGGTCAGTGAGCCAGTCTGCTAGCTCTTGATTTGATCTGAATTAAACAGGGCCTGATTCACCCTGTCCCTACAGCCTTGCTTTTTATGTCAGACCTCAAAGTCAGTCTGAGCCCATGCTCCGAACAGTAATATTTTCTCTGAGAAAAGAGTTTCCTGAACCAAATATTCAGCTGCTTTGGTTGGCATCACACCAATTTAATACTATGAAAGTATTCTAAAAAGAATGTATGTTTATAGTAACACGGTGGTGCAGTTTTCACACTTAATTTTTTTTAATCAATAAAACTCTTCAGGTACTTTGGTAACAAGAAACTTTCTTCTGTCGTTGGCTGTTGTGGATAAAAGTCACATGAAACTGTCTTCACCAGAATACCAGTTGTGCCCTACAGCCTCTGTGATAAATCAGCCTACAATCCAATTTTTATGTGACAAGAAAGTGAAAAGAAAACAGAGGAAAGTGAAAATGATAGCTAGGAAAACACTTTGTAGAGCCCATCTGTTTGAGAACATGCTTTTTGAGCTGCAATCCTGCTCTTACGACTAGGGAATAAAGTTTGTCATGGAGTGCAGCATTGTTTAGCATTGTTTGGAGGGAAATGTTGCCAAATAGTTCTGGTGTTATTTCACAAGATGGAATGTCATATCTCTGCTGCTGAGGCTCTCAGGTGACCAGAAAAAAATTAATGGGAAGATGAAACTTTCATTTATTCACCAGTGGAAAAAAAAAAATCCCTGGGACATCATTACTCACATCACTGTCTATGATGAGTCTGGCTTTGTATGTTTAACTAATTTTGAAACATACATGAGACCAACTAAGTACTGTGTAGAAAATAAAAATAAGTACTGTCCCATCAGAGATGTGTTGTGGAAGTATGAAAAATACATCTCTGTCAGGAAATGTACAAAACAGGGCAAAAGGGAGTGGCCTTGAAGTAATGTCTTTTTTGGCAGGGCAGGTGGAGGCTCTAGAAAAATGAAAAGAATGTTGAACATTGGATCAGAACTCATGGCAAAGGGGTAATAACAAGATCATTTCCTCTTGGCAGTTTCAGGAAAGGATTAATTAGTTCATTGGATCTGTGGTTTTTATTATTGTTAATAGATTTAGCTGGTGCTTCTGGATGGAGCCAGGTTTGGGGGTCCATTGTCCTGCTAGGGCCCATCCCCAGCTTTGCAGTATGAGTGGAAAAGGTTCTGCATTTCATCAGCACCAGCATGTTTTGACAGCCAGATGCAGTGAGACACTCATTTATTTCAGAAGCACAGGGAATGTAGGTGTCCCCAGGATCCAGGAGAAAGGTTCTTTTTGCCCACGCACTACTAGACTATTATTGTACTGTTGTCTATACTGGTATCTCCAGTCCAAAAGGAGAGGTGGGGAGGACAGAAGGTGAGGGTGGAGAAGAAGGGAATTCCAATTCCAGCCACATTAAGTCAAATGAGTGTATTAGATCTTCATTTCCTCAACTAATAAAGGGATAGAACCACAACAGATTATCTCAAAAATAGGAATCTTCCCAAGTTTAAGGAGTTAATGAAATTTTTTTTTCTTAGAAGGTTAAGGTTCACGTTAAATACTCTAATATGCTAGCACATCTGTATTTTTGAAGTATGTACCTTTAAAATTGCCTCATAAAAGCTAATTCAAAACTTATGATTCCAGAAAAAATTATTTACAGAGAATTGAAAAGATAAATGGCCAATGAGCATCCCGATTATATCCAAATTCTTGAGTAAGTTTGAGCAATGAGAAAATTCTATTCCTACTGCTAGTTTGTAACTCACACCATTAGTGACGCACCACCTGTGCGTCACGAGCCTACCTAGACATTCTAACCCTCTAAATGTCCAAAACAAACTAAAGCAACCAAATGCAAAAAGAAGCAAACAACAACAAGAAGGCAAAATAAGAAGAAAATACGATTTTTTTAAAATTATTTTTTATTGAGTCATAGCTGTGTACAATAATTCAGTCATGGAGTACAGTGTGCGGGCTTCACATACAATCGGAGATATTTTTATCAACCTGATTGATAGAACATTCATGATATTTTCTTATTTACTATGTGAAAACAATTTTGATCCGTATTTAGAAGTTTTCTCCTGACCCTTCACATATGCACCACAAGTGTGATCTCACCCTTTATCATCTCTCCCCCTTCCCTCTCCCTCCCCTTCCCTCCCTCTCCCCTTTCCCCATCTTATTGTGCAATCAGTGGGTTGTAGCCTTCGCTTGAAAGATATAAATTTGCTTCATATTAGGGGTGTATACATTGGATACTTTTTCTTCCATTCTAGAGATACTTTGCTAAGGAGAACATATTCCAGCTCCATCCATGTAAATATGAAAGAGGAAAAGTCACCATCCTTTAA